>PVJN01000148.1:0-266674 GCA_004026805.1 Lasiurus borealis | reverse complement strand
CTTCCTTCCTTCCTTCCTTCCTTCCTTCCTTCCTTCCTTCCTCCCTCCCTCCCTCCCTCCCTTCCTTCCTTCCTTCCTTCCTTTCTTCCTTCCTTCCTTCCTTCCTTTTTTCCCTATTGCCCTCCCCACCCTCCAGCACATGCCCCCATCTGTCCCCCTTCCACCTCCCCCCTAACTGCCCTGCATCCACTGGCCATGCCACACACATATGCATACAAGTCCTTCGGTTGATCTAATACAGGTCCTTCCCCAACAACCTCCTCTGCCTTCCCACTGTAGCACGACCGTATGTTCATTGCTTCTTTGCCTGTGCATCTGCTTCCCCCCAAAACCTGATTCTTGTCTTTAAAAACATCTTGCCCTTATAGGCTAGAAATAAACCCACAATAGCAAAAGAAAAATGATTGAGTCCAATTTCAATGTCCCGTAGCTTTGAGTTCCAGTTTCAATGTCAAACAGTTCCTTATGTGTACATGTCATCAATGGTATCTAAATAGTGGACAAATGGTGACAATGCTAGTCCCACCCTCTCTGGTTTGGTCCTGGGCATCCGGTAGCAATGCACAGCTGCTAACTGCTCACGTGGCAAGGCATAGTCAGTGTCTTCCATCTTTGGACTGTTTCTCCTCTTCCCTTCATGGTTGGCACAGACCTGTCAGTTCCTCTCTATTGCAGGAGTCCACTTGGTCTTGGAGTTGTTTTCTGAAGGTATGTAAACATATTCTCAACCAAGTGTTAATAAAGGAATCTTTTCTATAAAATTGACTTGGAGTCCTTTTTATTTTTGCCTACCTGCTTTTCCTTTGGTTTATTTTGACACCATGTGTATTTTTCATGGGTGTCTTGGTGTTAGTATTACAAATGTAAATTAATTTTCTAAAGTGAAAATTTTCTAGATGTAATTTACTTATATCATGTTTCCTTACATGATATTATCCTACTCTCCCCCCTCCTTTTTTTGATTAATTTTATAATGTAATCTTGAGAACTTTAAATTTTGATTTTTTGCACACAAATATGCCTGTTTTATGTTCATTACATATTAAGCAATTTTACCATGAGATGAGCTATCAATAGAAATTTTAATTAATACTTTAAAAACAGCATTTGATTTGCATCTTTTGGATGATTAATGACTTTGAACATGTTTTCATGTGTCTCTTGGCCTTCCTTCTGTCATCTTTCGAAAAGGTTCTATTTAGGTCCGTTGCCCATTTCCTAAGAAATCACAAACACCAATCAGAAAGGATTTATGCACCGCTATGTTCATAGCAACACAATTTAAAATAGCTACAATTTGGAAACAGCCTAGGTGCCTGTGAGCAGATGAGTGGATCAGAAAACTGTGGTACATCTACACAATGGATTTCTATGCTGCCATTAAAAAGAAGGAATTCTCACCATTTGCAGCGACCTGGATGGAACTGGAGAGCCTTATGCTTAGTGAAATAAGCCAGTCAATGAGGGAGAAGCATCACATGATCTCACTCATTGGTGGATAATAAAGAACATTATAAAGTGATTAACAAAAGGATAGATATAGAGGCAGTAAAGCTTCAAATAGACTGTGAAGTTACAGCAGGAAGATTAAAGTTAGGTGAGGTAGATAAGAGATCAATCAAAGGACTTGTATGCATGCATATAAGCATAACCAATGAACATGGACACTGGGGGGGTATGGCTGGGAGGGAGGGGGATGAATGGGGAGATATGTATAAAAATTAATAAAAAAAGAAAAAATTGTCTTCTCAACAAGTAATAAAAAAACATATTTATGACAAAAAATAAAAATAAAAATAAAAACAGCTTTTTATCCAGTACACTTAAATTTCCTTGGGTGTTCGCTTATTTCAGTTCGCCAATTTAAATTAGTCTGAAAGCTTAATAACTCTTTTACGTCAAATTTAGTACTCTACCACGAATCTTAGATTACCCTGTATATATTAGTGGAAAGGTTTATTTGCATTATTTCTTCATCCAACTTTCCCTAAATCTCCCCGTCTGTCATAGATCCACTTAATTATCTCTTATAAAATTCCATGGACCATACTCCTTTTTTCATTGGTCCTACTTGATCTTTGAGCTATGCACACTCCATCTTCTCCCGATTTCAGAACTCTTGGTAATTGGGTACCAGCCTTCCTTTTCAATCTCATCACTCCTGTTCCTCCACATCTCTAGCTGCTCACCTGCATGCTACATTTTGATCATATGTTCCTTAAAAGAAAACACATATTAATTAGATGACTGGACTCTCTTTTTTTAAAAAAAATCAGACCTGAGGATACTGGCCCCATGTTCTCACAAGGCTTAAGCAGAGCAGCATCTGCCCTTTCTCCATGCAACATGAGTTCCAGTACAGTCTTCACCAATCTCTACAGTCAGAGGTCCACATGTGTCACAGCCTGCAAAGTCAGGACTTTGCAGGCTGTGACACATATTTTGGAAATAGTTAAAAATAGTGGCGATTGAGGGATTGAATCTATTAGAATTGAAAATCCCACTCAACCACTTACTAACCTTATAATGCTGACTGCTTACTTAATAGCTTTATGGCTGCCTGTAAAGTATAGGAACTAATGATCATCTCATATCCCTGGAATGATAACTAGATAAATTAATATATGTAAAAATGTTTAAAGCAGTGTCTTGGCATAGAAAACACTTAATAAAGGTTAATTTTGAGGTGACCATTTGTAAGTTGTGCCCTGCATCAGTTAAATTGCTGTACTTATCAGATCAACATATCTTATATAATCCTGTCTCCCTGCTCTTGTGTGCCTGAATCCTCTTTCCCAAATGTCCTATCCAGTCTTCTGTGATCACCAAATCTTTGAGATCTACCTCCAACCTCACCCTTTTAGGAACCCTTTATTGATTATTCTGGCTCAACATCATTTCTTACTGTTCTCCATTCCTCTAGCTCTGATTTTATGATATGCTTACCTATTCCTTTGCATTGCCATTGAACTTGCTTGGGCTGATGTTTAATCTCTCACTAGATTGGGGAAGCATGGCAGGTGATGATTAGGTATGTCTCAACTTCCTGGCAGACTTGACACAAATGCTATACAGTATAAAATGCAGTTCTGGAACCCCAGGAGGAAAGTTTTATCGTGACACTTTTCTTGGTCAATAATATCAATCTAGAAGGTCAGGTTTCTGTCTAATCAGTTATAAATAACAGAGTTATGAGGCTGAAACTTTTTTCACACCTTCTAATATCAGTTGATGTGGATGGAAGATCATTACTGTGTGACCCTAGTTCCATAATGAAGTTCATTATCCTGTGGCAATTGTGATATGACTTAGTTCTTCCTACCTTATAGAAGCTATACACCTATTAGACACATTTTTAAAATTACCAGGGAGCTCTGAAAGTTATAAGATACTGTATATCTATATCATCTATATCTATATCTGTATCCCATCTAATAAAAGAGAAATATGCAAATTAACCATACCTCTGCTACACTCACAAGCCATGCCCACCAGCCATGCCCACCAACCAGAGTGAGTATGCAAATTAACCCCACCAAGATGGCTATGGCCACAGAGAGAGCAGGAGAGAGGCTCGGTTTGCCCCTGGCAATGGAGGAAGCCAAGCTTTCCACACACTCTGACTGGCCAAGGCCTCTGCTTAAGGCAACAGAGTTTCAATGTCTGTGCAAGCAGAAGGCTTGACTCTGCTCCAAGCTATAAAGTTTCAATTGTAGAAGATAAATAAATCCCAGATACCAGGGCCTTTGCTTGGGTCCCTGGAGGTTGTGGCTAGCCTGAAAACCACCACAGGCCCCTTACCCAGGCCACCCTACACACCAAGGGAACAGCCACCTGATCCAGGACACCCTTCAGGGCAAAGCAGCTGGCCCCCACCTGTGTGCCTCTATCCTATCTAATAAAAGATTAATATGCAGATTGGCCATCATTCCAACACACAAGATGACTGCCCCCATGTGGTCAAAAGATCCTGCCCCCATGTGGACATAAGATGGCCACCACAGATGGTGGGAGGAACCAAGCCTTCAAAGGAGGGCAATTGGGGGTGACCAGGCCAGCAGAGGAGGGAAGTTGTGGCTGACTGAGTCTGCAGGGAAGGGTAGTTGGGGGGGACCCAGCCTGCAGAGGAGGGCAGCTAGGGGTGACTAGGCCTACAGGGAGGGCAGTTAGGGGTGACCAGGCCCACAGGGGAGGGCACTTTGGGGCAAACAGGCTGACAGGGGAGCAGTTAGGAATCAATCAGGCTGTCAGGGGAATGGTTAGGGGGTGATTAGACTGGCAAGCAGAAGTGGTTAGGGGCAATCAGGAAGGCAGGCAGGTGGTCAGTTGGGAGCCAGCAATCCTGGATTGTGAGAGGGATGTCCGACTGCCCATTTAGGCCTTATCTTAAACTGCAGTCAAACATCTCTCAAGGGCTCCTAGATTGGAGAGGAAGCAGGCTGGGCTAAAGGACACACCAATCCCAATCTATGCATGAATTTCATGCACTGGGCCTCTAATTCTATATATAAATGAGTGTGATTCATGTGGTCATCAAAACGGATAAAGAACAAAATATGAAATTCAATGTACATTGGGTTATGTGATGGAGATATAAAAATAGTTACGAGAAAGTATGAAAATCAATTACATCAACATTGATGTTATTGTTAGTGGAGATGAAAGGTTCGAAGTGTACTTTTTCATTAATGTAAGTTAGTGCCTATCTAAATTTCAGTCAAATCTCTAGATTTTTTTTAAAGCCATCATTTGCATAAATTCCTTAAGTAAAATCCTTTTCCATATGCCATTATGATGAGGAGAGAGGCTGCAATTACTGAGGCCACTTTCTGAATATACTCCTGCTAAAATCTAACTGTATGTAAACCAAAGCAACCCTATGATGGCTAGATATTACCTTTGTGAATGAAAACTAGAGATATGTAGGTACAAATAACTCTAGATGTTATCAGTGTGTCTACCACAACTGGTCCCAATTTTCTAAAAGTGACCTTCTACAATGTTAGGTCTGATTCAACTCTACCAAGGATCATGGTTTCATGGATCCAGAAAGAAGTAATGAGATATTTTGATGGGTCAGAGATGCCAAATTAATCTTGCTTGCAGCAAGCCAAATCCACAATGCTAGTCTACATAGTGCATTTGGGTCAGTGGATAGAGTGTCAGCCTGTGGACTGAAGGGTCTCAGATTCGATTCTGACCAAGAGTGTATGCCTGGGTTATGGGTTCAATCCCCAGTAGGGGATGTGCAGGAGACAGCCAATCAATGATTCTCTCTGTCATTGATGTTTCTATTTCTCTCTCTCCCTCTCCCTTCTTCTCTAAAATAATATATATATATTATTAACACTGCCGAGTTCATCTTCTTTGTCTTACTCATTTCTTGCTAGGAATCTAACCAGCTTTGCACTATTCTCACTGTGTACTCCCAAGGGCCCTGGCCCTTCTGCTTCTACCTTCCAGATGATTTGGAAGGTCCTATCATGTGAAAGTGACTCCCCATCACCAGGGTGCTACCTGGTTAATTAAAGATGGTTTAGCACATTGGCCAGCCTCCCACCAGAGCCATTCTACTTGCCCCTGGCAAGGTTCAGCCCCAATTCACACTGTGTGCCAGTAGGAATTTCTGTGTATCCCGAAGCCTCAAAATGATGTTCTGATCTGTCTGGCCAGGGAGGAGAACTTTCCTGGGGCACAGATGCAGGTGAAGCCTGGACTGACTGGGTTCAGCTCCAGGCCTGAGAAAAGTCTCAGGAACAGAAGAGTGGTATCTGCAGCCAGTTCACAGGAGCTGTCTGTGGGGCTGATTCCTGAACTGGCTCAGGAGCCCCGAGTCCCTCAGCTGGAGATCTACATGCTGCTCCCGCCTCCGGGCTGCTTCTGGGTCTGGCACAGCTGCACATGTTCCTAAAAGTGGGGCACCTGGGAGTAAAAGTTCTACATATTAAGGGGAAAATGTACATGGTCAGTGGCACGCTAGGGCCTTGAGCTGTTAGATTAGGCTTATTCCCTTTGCATGGTCCAGACTGCTGTGCTTAAGGACAGAAAACATCTTTGCAGGGAGAAGCAAACATCGGAGATACAGAAGACCTGAAAGGGAAGTGGTCCCATGGGGCTGAGCTGATACAGAGTGGCCTGTCACCTTTCTCATGCAGTGTAATCTGATAGCCTGGTGGAACTAAGCCTTTACACCCTAGGATAAAGGTGTCTGCTATACCCTATGATAAAGATGTCCCTCAGCCAGTGGAGAGTGAGGTTTAGAAGAATGAGACTGGGAAATAAAATAAAAAAAATGTCTCTAATGGAAAAGGCCTTGTCCCCTGTTCTGCGACTTGAAGGTTTGGTGCCTATTTACCAGAAGGCTGCCTGAGTTAACCTCAGATCCTCAGTGTCATCATCAGTGATGCTGACATTTGGCTTGTATCACACAGAGAGAAACTCATTTAACTTTTTCATCTCTGTGTAAACAGTAATACTGTTTTCCCTTCACTAAGACTTGTTTTGAGTTTAAAAATCTGCATTTCTAGCACATAGGGCTGCTAAATATTGCATGTGGACTAGGAGCGGGCTCAGCCCAAGAAACACAGAGCAGGGTCCACACTAGAGCCTGGAAAGCTCTGATCCCAGGTGCAGGGGACGGGTTGTGATGATGATGATGGCCCAAGGACGCAGAGGGTGGGGACAAGGATGCCAAAGACTCTGCTGCCCTGGCCAGCAGGTGTCGGTCTTCTGCAGCCCCCTCTCTAGGCATGCTGCCCGGTCCCAAGGGAGGGGGGGGGGTGTGTGGCTGTCATTAGCTTGTTCCATAGTCTGAAGCTCTGACTGGCCCTGCCTGGCTGGCCTTTAATGAGGCACATCTGCTCTTGGGCTCAGTCAAGCAAAAGAGGCTTCTGTTGATGAATATACTCACGTTATCTATGAATACTGGCAGAGGTGTGGAGGCTTTGGGTGCCAATAAAGATTGAGTTCTCAGGGCTGCTAACTATTGCATGTGGACTGAGAGCAGGCCCAGCCCAAGAAAAACAGAGTGGGGTCGTAAGGAGAGAAAGCTGAGTTCCCCCCACAATGAATAGCACAGATTTAATCCCACCCACTATGCAAACTGGACCGTCAGAACACAGCAATTCGGAATGACTGAACTCTTGTGCATATATATACTGAATACATAACCCAGGTGGTTTTATTCAAATAATGCGATCTTGGGTGATGGTGGGCATCTTTCATATGAGAAAACTAATCTCCTAAAGTTCTCATGACTCACACAAGTGACACAGGAAATCAGGTGTGAAGCCAGGGTGTAAAGTGAAGCCATGGGATCTGGAGCCAGGGTACTGCTCTGTTCCAGAGGCAGGCTTCCCACCACCCCTGAGTGATTTGGTAGGATGCTTATGGGCACTGTCCCAAATAGAGAGACTATTGATTCTGGTAAGACTTCTGTATTGATGCCTGGAAATTGTGTTCCACCTGCACTGGTTGAGGAAGGAATTTCTTTTTTCATATTTAAGGGATTAGGTGGGGAGGTCCAAGCTTCATATTCCTCTCTGTGTATGAGCTTTTCAATTCTACCTTTTATTTCCCTCCGAGTGCTTTTTCTGTGATTCCTCTTATGTCTGCGATGGAAAAACTGCTTGCAGGAGATAAATGTCTGCTAGACCATTGTCACATATGATTAAGGTTGCCTGAACAGGAGCCAGTGAAGGTAACTTCCTTCCAGAGCCAGCAGAGCTTCTGAGCTCATTTGGAGACAGGGCATGTTGGTCTGGGCCCCACAGACAAAGCCCTGTGCTGTCCTCTGTGCTGAAGCTTCCCCTGCAGGGGTGCTGGGAGGGAGACCTGCTTGTAGACTCAGTCAGGTGCTCTCTTTTGTAGTGCCAGTTCCCAAAATAAAGTGCTAAGGTATCCTACTGCCTTTATGGGCCCTTCTTATTCTGAGAAGATGCCCTAAGTTTTGGCTCCAAAGGATAATATTCTAAAATCAAACAGCCAAGTCAGGAGAGAAGAAAATAAAGGTGAGACCGCAGCATTTCTGTTTCCACAGGAAATATATTTTAAAGTGTTGCCTAAACTTTGACATTTTGAGGTGTAGCAGATCCAAACCAGAGATCAAAACTGCTTGGCCCCCATGATTCAATACACTGTAGGTACTGAGAAGGAGAGAGAGGAGGGCAGTTCAATTGTCAGTTACATATTAAAGTCCTAGAGATATTTTCTCCCTGTGCTACTTGACCTCTCTTTGATGGGCATTGTCATCAGTTCCCACCCCCTGCCTTGGCCCCTACATACTCTAGGAGAAAATCTGGTAAAAGAAATGAAAGACAAAAGGGATAGAAGAAGAATGGACGAACATAAGAGAGGCCAGACACCCTCACCCTAGGAGAATGGGGTCAAATGAAGCCCTTTGATTTCCTTTCAGAAACCTAAAAATAGCCCCTTGCCTGATTGGCATTTCCACCCTGCTCTCCTATGCAAGTGCTATAGGATTGCGAATGCTACTTACTCAGGCTGTTGGGAAAAAAACCAGTCAGCTGGCTAATCGTGATAATTAAAAAAGATGTAAGTTTTCAGAGCGGCTTTCACAAACTCATTACACTAAGCTGTATTGCCTGACTGAACTAACATTAATTCTAATACCCATTGCATCAGGCTTGTAAGAGTTCCACCTAATGCAGATATTTTTTCCTCCCTCCCTCCCTTCATCTCTCCTTCCATCTCCTACTCTTCCTCCACTTCTGGAATGTGCTCCCATTGGTATAAATGTTGCTATCCAAGGACAAGGCTTTGAGAGCCAATTCTCCCAAAATTGAATGCCCATCTGCATCACCCAGAAGTCTTCCTGAAATGCAGATTCTGATTTAGCAAATCCAGGGTGAGGATTGGGAACCTCCTTTCTATCAGTGTTCCAGGAGATGATGATGATGGTGGTCCAAGGACTATGCTTTGAGAATTCTTAAGATAATGATCCACTCATTCCTGGTGCTTTTAGACATATAACCAATTTTAAGAAAGCCAAAGGCCCTGCTGGAAATGGCACTTATATTCTCATTAAGAAATAATCTCGTGCCAACTCTGGGCAGGCTGTGGCCTCTCCTCATTGCTGGGACCACATCCAATCCCAGCTGCTGTGACACAAAATGGAGGGCTAAGATCTTTGAATGCGAGCAGAAGTGGGTGATCTCTGCTCCACAACTTCCTTACTTAACCTCACTGAACCTGTTTATAAAGGGGGTAAAGTTATCCATTACCTAATGGAATTGCAAAAGGGCTTCAGTGAGGGGTTAGCAAGCATCAGAATACGTTTAGGAGTTTCAAACATGAGCTGTTAATATTTTGAGGTGGCATTGTTATATCCAGTAAGAAAATATGCAAATATTTCAAAATTTCTCGCATTGCCTACACTTGGAATTAGAAATATGACTGTTAACTTATGTGAACCATAGTTAGTTTTTAATATATTCAGAAGCCTCTCGATGGTTCTAGGTAACATTGATTCCCCTGTCAGTACAATCCTTTGGTTTTTGCTTCCTATAGATATCAAAGATATTTCAAGAGATCCAGGTACAAATGTATTACCTGGACTTCTAAAGGCTCTCTCCATCCAAACTGTCCTTCATCTCAGCATGTAGCTTCTCTCTGATGAAGGCCCCAGAAGGAAGGTCAAAAGTATCTTTATTTCTAGCCCACCAAGAGTTATGAGACATGTTATGGACTTAACAACAGAAAAAAATTACCCTTACCTTACAATTGATTAGAGAAGCACATGAGAACCGTTTTGTGTATATGTGTTTTAGAAAGTGAGTTCACAGAGTGATGTCAAGAGAAAAATTATTGTTCTTATTGAAGACTTTTAAAAAATGTTGATATTCAATCTATATTAGTCAAGAATTTTTGTTTAAAATCATAGAAATACATACAGAACTTCTTTATCCAAAGAAAAGGAAGAGGTCAAAATTGTTGAGTTAGAGAACGGAAGTTTGTAAGAATGTGGCTGGATTGGGGCATGGCAGGCTGAAGGGGTCAATGTCACATATTCCTTACCTACTCCCCTCTTTTTCTCTTTCTCTCCCTCTCCATCACATTATGTTACTTTTTTCTGAATTGTTTTCAATTTCAGAAAAGATCTCTCTGGGAGGTACTGAAAATGGCCACTAGCCACTCCAGGTCTATTTCCCACCATGTCATAAAGTTCCAATGAAAGGCAGCATCCTGCTTCCCAGGTGGATCCACAGAAGTCCTGGGATCCAGTTCCTCAGGCTCAGCTTGGCCACACTCAGCCCTGCGCCAAGTATGTGGTCCAGGAATGGCATGGCTGCCCTCTCCTTGTCCAGGCCCGGGGCCATGGCAGACTCGTGACTGGAAAAGCAACAGAGGTGACTTCCTAGCAGATCTGGGTGCTGTTTCAAGAAGAAGAATGAATTTTGGGTAGAGAGAACAATTGATGTTTAAGACCCAAAAGAAACTACAAGTAGTATATTTCTTTAAAGATGGAGTGTCCAAGGCTTTGCAACAAAAAGGAGCAGCAGCATTCCAGAATATCTGTCAGAAACAAGATGTTTTGGGTAAATGCTTTACAGCTTCCAGAGAGCAAGTAGTTCAGAAGATGAGGGGAGGAAACATTCAGATAATGCCTGCCTGTATTTCATATTTCCCATATTAGATTTTACTCAGTATATGTTTGTGTGAGTGT
Source organism: Lasiurus borealis (assembly GCA_004026805.1). Lineage (NCBI taxonomy): Eukaryota > Metazoa > Chordata > Mammalia > Chiroptera > Vespertilionidae > Lasiurus > Lasiurus borealis. The sequence continues at coordinate 255,990 of PVJN01000148.1, read as the reverse complement.
GTGTGTGTGTGTGTGTGTGTGTGTGCACGCACCTGTGCACATGCACACTTCTTGAAAATATGGAATAGCTAACTCACCTCAAAAATGGATGGGATGCCAGCCAGAATGTATTACTTACAGGATGAGGATGTAGGTGAGTGATTTTCAGGAACAGAGCCATTTACACTGTAAAACTCTAATGGAGGCTCAGGAAACAGTCTCTCTCCCAATCCTATTGACTATGGAGATGTACAGGGAGATCCAAGCTCGGAGCAGAGTGAAATCTGACCTTGTATTTCAGTTGCTTCTGCCAAATATAAAAATCAAGGAAGCAGCTCCTGGGACTTTAAAAGCATCTATGGAAGCACCAACCTACCCTCTGATTATACTCCTGCCTGACCAGGTCTTACCTCGAGTGGGGGTGGGGGGGTGGCCAGCTTCACTTGCTAAACCTCAGTTTCCTCATCCCTTCAGTGACTAAGACAAATGATCTAAAGCATGAGTAGTTAGGACAAAATAAGGTTAAACCCAAAAAAACATGTAATTGGAATCTAATGAGCCAAATAAACTGATAATCAAAAATAGATCCAGAGATATAGAAGCATGAACAGACTGTTGAATCTCAGAGGGAAGGCAGGGGAGGATGGGTGGAGAGAGATCAACCAATGAACTTGTATGCATAGCTGCATAACCCATGGACACAGACAATGGTGGTGAGGCCTGGGAAGGGGAAGAACTGGACGAGGTTATTGGCTGGAAAGGAGGACCTATGTAATACTTTCAACATTAAAGAGTAAAAATAAACACATATGGAATTCTGGACCTGGCATATTATGAGGGTACACTTGGTGATGAGTCAGCATGTGGCTGGTTGGTATATGTAGTGAATGCAGTGAATGGAATAAGAATTCAGTGTAAGTCAGGAGTGGTATTTTTATTCTGTTTTTGAGAAACTGGGTTTAAAAGCAGACTAGATGTTCAGTTAGGAGAGGAAGTAGTGTCTCTGGCACGTGTGGTAATTCATCTGTCTGGGCTAATGTAGTTTCTTCAACTTGAAAAAAGATTCAGATCTTGAGAACACTCTCAGACTTTAAAACTTTAAGACTCTCAGTAAAGCATTTTGGTAGCTCTTATTTTTATGTGCTGTAAGAAACTGCTGAATGTTTTTGAAGCAGAGTTAACCTTTGTGTTAGGCTAAGCAATGATTTGGTAGTGGCTGAAAATTATAAAATATTAAAATTGCATTTTTAATATTTTCATCTTCATGCAGTTGGCTATGCATTATCAAGTCACATTATTATTTTATTCTGTAAGGATGAACTGAGTGCCACTCTGTCCCTTGCTCTGTTCTCCACACAGCAGTTATATTTCACTGGGGGAAGAGAGTAAAAATGTATCACAAAAATAATTATAACCTGCTACATGTTATGAAATAAAGAAAGAAATCAAGAGGCAGTCTGGTTTTATATAGCAAGGATTATAAAGGAGGTAATGAGTGAAATTAGTAACCTAAGCTAAGATATATAATGAAAAGAATTTCACCATGTTCAGGAGAGAAAGAGGAACAGAGGGAAAAGCAAGTGCAAAGGCCCTGGGTTGAGTTAGATATTAATATATTTGAAGAACTGAACTATTTTAAACATTTTAACTAGAGGCCTAGTGCACAAAATTGATGCACAAGAATGGGGGTTGTCCTCTCAGCCCAGTCTGTACCCTCCCTAATCCGGGACCTTTTGGGGGATGTCTGACTGATGGTTTAGGCCTAATCCCAGGAATCATGCCTCAACTGGCATTCAGACATCCTTCTCACAATCCTGGACCACTGGTTCCTAATCACTCACCTGCCTGCCTGCCTGTCGCCCTGACTGGCCCTCCTGCTAGCCTGATAGTCCTTTACTGCCTCTACATGCTAGCCTGATTACCCCTAACTGCCTCCTGCTGCTGACCAGGTCATCCCCAACTGCCTCCTTCCTGCTGACCTGATTGCTCCTAACTGTCCCCACTGCTGGATGCTCACCCCTTACTGCCATCCTGGTGGCCCCCAACTTCCACTCTGCCAGCCTGGTCAGCCCCAACTGTTCCCCACCACTCCTGCTGGCCTGGTCACCCCACACAGCCTGCTGTTTAGACATTTGGTCGTCCCTCACTGACCCTCCTGCGGGCCTGTGGGGGTGTGAGGGTTAATTTGCATATTCTCTCTTTATTATATAGGATTGATTGGAATGACATTGGCCATATGAACATTTCGGTTTTATGTGTGGGTTTTTATGTTATAAGATCTGTATATTGTACCATATTCCCACTACCCAGACTCAAATCTTTTCCTTTCACCTTATATTAAGACCCTCTTCTCACCTCCCCCTCTCCCCTCTGGCAACCTTTCACACTGCTATTTGTATTCATAAGTTTCAGTTTTATATTCCACATATGAGTGAAATCAAATGGTTTTTAGCTTTTTCTGTCTGACTTATTTCACTTAGTATAATGTTCTCAAGGTCCATTTTTGAGAATGCAATGGTGTGGGACACTTTATTGATTCCATGTCTTGGCCACTGTGGATAATGCTAAAATGAACATAGGGGTGGATATATCTTTGTGAATACCTACGAGTGGGATTGCTGAATCATATGGTAGCTCTATTCTTAATTATTTGAGGAATCACCAGATTGTTTTCCATAGTGGTTGTACCAGTCTACATTCTTACTAGCAGACAATGAGGGTTCCCTTTTTTCTACAACCTCTCCAACACTTTTTGTTGCTTGTCTTGTTGGTAATGGCCACACTAACAGGTATTTCATTGTAGTTGTGATTTGCATTTCCAAAATTGCTAGTGAGGTTAAATATCTTTTCATATATCTATTGACTGTTTGTATGTCTTCTTAGGAAAGGTATATTTTCAGGTCCTTTGCCCACTTTTTGATTCAATTATTTAGTGTTAGGATAACTACACAATAATGTAGCTGAAGCATAGTGAGTGGGAGAAAGTAATATGATATGTGATTGGAGAAAGGAAGGGAAAAGATCTTACATAACTTTGTAGTGTTGTTAAAATTCTGTATTATCTTTTTGTGCCTTAAGGCACTCTTGCAAGGAATTAGAGTGATATCTACATATATAAAAGTCTAAGTGACAATTCGTTCGACTGGTAGCTATGATGCGCACTGACTACCAGGGGGCAGACACTCAGAGCACAGGCATGGAAACATGGTACAAACTGATGAATCACAGAGGGAATGAGGGAGGGGAGGTGGGAACAGATTAACCAAAGATCTTATATCCATACTAGAGACCCAATACATAAATTCATGCACTAGTGGATCTCCTCAGCCTGGCCTGTGGAGATCAGGTCAAAACTGGCAGTGTAACATCTCCTGAAGGGTCCTGGATTGTGAGAGGGTGCAGCCAGGCAAAAGGACCCCACCAGTGCATGAATCCATGCACCAGGCTTCTGGTTAAGTTATAATTTAAAACCACTCTTACTACTAGAGAGACACAGGTTGGAAAAAAAAAGTAGAAGTAGAGAGACCATGTAGAGAGCTACTAGATAAATCCAGAGAAGAGATGCTTGTGGACTAACCTAGGTAGTGGCAGTCTAATACCCAGGAAAAGTGTTTCAGCCCTACCCCTATCTATGTAATGTGCTTATGTTTCTTTCCATCTCTGAGACTCAGTTTCACGGTAACATGAGCATATAGGATGTCATCTCTAGGACTCTCCTACCTAGGTCAACATTTTAGTCTAGTGTATAAATATCCCAGAGCCACACCAAACTTTCCACCCCTTCCACTGGCTTGCATAGGATATGCTGACCAGTTTCCCAGCCCTTCCCCAAGGCAGAAATGTGGGAATATTGATGAGCCAAAGAAATGAGAAAGTAGTATAGATCTTAGAGAACTCTGGGAGTTGGCTGGTCTTGAAATGGTGTTATCGTCTCTATTTTGCTTTCAGAATGGCTTCATAATGTTCAGTCATAAATGAAATGTCAATTCCAAATCCAGGCTATAAAATTCCTAAATCCAGATCATGAATGTTAAGTTTCACTCCAGGTGTTTAGGCTGATGGTTTTCATGAAGTGCAAAATATTAAAAGAAATATGATGCAAGTTTTCTTAAATGAGGGATGCAAAAGAGAAAATTCTCCAAACTTCCTTCAACATTTTTCTTTCCAGTTTTCAGAGGAACAACAGTGAGTGATGCCAATCCATCCAAGAAAAACCCTCAGTTTATTTCTGTCTGCACATTCAATGCCAGTAGGTCAAGAGCTTCACAGTGTGGTTTGCAAAATTCCTTCTGCAACTAATATTCTCCAGGACAAGCTCAGCCTGTTGGGCTGCCACAGGAGTTTGCCTGATCACTGTGGGAAGCAACCTTTTCCTCTGGGAGGACTTGGGGGATAAACGGTTACATGGTTCATGAATCCTATCATCAGGCCTCACAGAAGTGGTGAGGAGCCTGCTGTTTGCATCTTGCTCACATATAACTGCAGGTGCGTGGGTTGGTGGGTGGGTGTGTCATCACCTTAGACAGAGGTTCCACTGTGGACTCTTTCAGTTTAATGAGCCTATGATTGCTTGTTCTCTTTCTCTCTCTCTCTCTCTCTCTCTCTCTCTCGTTTAGTTATATTTTCTAGAAATTATTCTATTAGCAAAAATGTTTGCATTTTTATTGTTGCAACAGTCCACATGCAATTTGCAGAAACACAGTGGAAGTGCGTCTGTAAAGTTAGTATTTCTTTAGAAAAGCAGATAGGATAAAATTGTTACTAAAGGTTTTACTAAATTTTAATAATAAAAAAAAACAGTTTTAGGTCTGCAGAATGGAATAAGCCAATCTTGTTTTGTTTTGTTTTGTTTTTCCTCATCTGAGGACATGCTTTTTATTAGTTTTTAGAGAGAAAAAAGGGGAGAGAGAAACATTGATGTGAGGTAGAACAAAAATCTGTTGCCTCCTGTATATGCCCTGACCTTATTTCAAACCCAGGACCTTTCAGTGTATGGGAGGATGCTTCAACCAACTGAACCACACAGGCCAAGGCAGGTAAGTGAATCTTAGGCAGGCCCTGGGGTGGTAGCAAGGAGCCAGGAAACTAGGGTCTGCCTTCACATGAGCGCAGCCAAGAGGAGAGGCAGGCCAGGAGAGTCATACCTGAGAAGGAACAACAGGTTGGAGAGAAGCATGGTGGCCACCTGGGTGGTGGGGAGTGGCTTAGAGATGATGCTGAGGGTGAAGAGCTGTCAGCCCCCGTGTGGGTAGAGCCAACGGGAGGCCCAGAGGCAGCTGCCCAGAGTGGGGAGCCAAGCCACCCAGTGTGGCTGGAAAGCAGAGGGGAAGGGGAGCTTCCAAGAGACCACCTCCTCCTCAGAAGTCGCCCCAGCCAAAGCCTGGAAGAGCCATAAAAAGTCATTGTTGTGGAGAGGAACATAGGATGGTTTCAGAGCAGGAGAATAGGCACTCCCTGGCTTGGTCAGGAGGGTCCTCTCTGAAGGAGGCCTTGAACACAGCCCATAATGAAGAAGGGCCGGAGATCACGCAGAGGGAGGTTGGAACTAGGGCTTTCCCAGGCAGGCAGAGTGCGGGGCACAGAGTGCAGGGTGCGGAGTGCGGGCGTACCGCGGGTTTGTTCAGTGAGCAGGAGAAGGTGCACTGGGAGTGGGACCTGGGCTGGAGCTCCCTGGAGTGCCTGCCCCACACCCACTCCCATCATAGGTCAGGGCCTGCTGCTGCCTGAATCGGGGCATTTCTGTTTCAGGGCAATGCGGTGCCTGGGCTGAGAGTCACCCACATCTGTGCTGCTACCAGACACCAGTCAAAATGTGTTGCATGAAGGGATCCTAAGATAAAGTAGCCACATGTGTAGTATTAAAGCCCTGCAACTCCAAAAACAAAACAAAACAAAAAGCAGTTCAAATGCTGAAATCCAATTAGCTGATTAGTAAGCTACCATCCCAATAAAATGTCCAGAAAGTCAAAGCAGTCCAATTTCTTATTTGGGTGGGTACAACCTAAAAAGTATAGGACAGAGGAAAAAAAGTAGAAAGCAGAAGTTTCTCAAATAAAAAAAAAAAAAGGAAAAAAAAATAAATAAAAATAAAATAAAGCAGGGGTTTCTCAGCCTCATCACCTGACATCTGGGCTGAATGATTATTGGCGGAGAGTCTGGGTCTTGCTGAGCAGTGCTGCCGCCTACTGGGCCAGGCGCCCACCGTGCAAATGCTCAGGGTGTGGCCATGGGCAGGGACTCTGCTATGCACAGATTAACCCGGGACACAATAGAATGTTGCCGAAGTTGAGCAGCCTGAGGGATTCAACTGATTTGTGTGCAAGATTTTCCCCAGAGGAAAGATACATGTGTCCCAGGAATTGAAGTTCTGTACATCATATATGCGTTTTTAGCAGCAGCAAAACAAAGATGCTTAATTTTTTATTATTTTTTATGGTTAGTGTTGAGACATCCATCAATGTAAAAAAAAACACTTTCAAAATTTTTCTTCATAAATATGTAATATAATTGTAGAGTAAACCTCCTTTATCATCCTGATACTCATCTTGTATATTGAGTTTTATCAGGATTTTATTCTATATTTTAAGTAGTTGGTAGTGGGGAAAGGGAGGAGAAAAACGCTTTATTTGCAATATGTTGAACTGTGTGGAGTAACACAGTCCCACTTTGTCATTCAGCTTCACCACACAGCTTTCTTGTAGAGTTGTAACAAGTTTTACAAGAGTTTTTTCCCCTGGTTTTAAACATTTAGAAATATAGGCAAGTACACAAAAGGAAATTAAGAACATCCATAATCCCACAACCTAGAGGTAACCATGTACATTACTCTTTCATGGATGCATTTTCTCTTTTGTGAGACTGTGTGTCAGGTCCTGGGCTATTGGTGGGGGCTCTTGTTGGACCAGAAGTCCAGGGGAATCTTCAAGCGAGCCTGATTGCATACATGTGCCCTACTTCCCACAGGTGTACCTCAGCACCTGCAGAGCTAGGAAATGCTTTGATCATGAATTGTTTGGCTGTGAATGACACAGTAGTAACTTAAGCAAATTAACAACTTTTTCTTAAGAAGTTTTGTAAAAGAACCAGTCCTGGCCCATGCAGGAGTCTGCAGTTCCCTGGGGCCCTCGGCCCTCTGGCTTTCCAGTGCTTACAGAACAGATGGGATTCCTCATCCAGGTTCAGAAACAGAGGAGGATGGAAAGAGCAAAGAACTAAAGGCAGAGGCCCTCATAAACCAGCTTTACCATTGACTGGAATTGTGCCACATACACCAAGACACAAAAGTTGAAACTGGTCCAAAATTGTACAGTTGAAACTGATAGATAAATCTCCTTAAAGTAGATATACTCTTTCCTGAAGGTAGCTATTAACCACTTAGTATTAGGATCCCAGATGTTTGCCTATGTACATACAAAGAGAGCCACATGTATGAGCATTAAGATTGCTTTTTTCTTCAATTAAAATGTTATATTATAGACATTTTTCTTTTCTCAACAACCTGTCATTGACAATATTCCACATCAATATTTACATGTGTCATTTAGAAATAACAAAGTGTACAGTAATAAATAGTAAAAGTAATACTGGCAGTTATACAATGGACCGCACATTGAGCATATTATAGTTATTAAAATGCCCCATTTTTGTAAATACATTGGCTTTCTCCAATTTGAGATTTTTATAAATAAAATACAGGGTAGCCCTAGCCGGTATGGCTCAGTGGATAGAGCTTCAGCCTGCGGACTGAAGGGTCCCAGGTTCAATTCCGGTCAAGGGCACATACTGAGTTGAGGGCTTGATCCCCAGTGGGGGGCATGCAGGAGGAAATGAATCAATGAGTCTCTCTTATTATTGATGTTTCTATTTCTCTCTCCCTCTTCCTTTCTCTCTGAAGTCAATAAAAATATATTTTAAAAAATAAAATTTAAAAAATACAATAAACTACATCTTTGTACTGTATCCATACACAAAAGGGTGACTTCTGTAAATAAGTTTTCTAGAAATAGAATTACTGGATCAATATGTGTGAAACATTTTAAAACATTCTAGTAGTTAATGTCAAACTGCCTTTTAAAAGGTCATAATCATTTACATGCTTACCAACAGTGTATGAGAATCTTCTTTCCCACTTTCATCAACAGTGGATGTTATCAATCTATTAATGTATTCTAACTACATAGACCATAATGTATCTCTGGGTGGATTTATTTTTAAATCTGTTATAAATAATTTCACAAGTGCAAGATTAGAATGAATAGTGTAATAAATTCCCATTACCCCTCATCTAGTTTCAACAATTACCAAGGTATCGCCACACTTGTTTTATCTGCATGAAGTGTGATTAATTTCTTATTTTCCCTGCCATCCCCTAACACTCAACTTTTATATTGAGTTTTTATCAGAGTTTTATTCTATATTTTGAGTAGTTTGTGGAGGGAGGAAAGAGGAAAAAAGGGCTTAGTTGTTCATTTTTATTACTTTTCTTGTTGTTTTATACACACACACACACACACACACACACACACACATATATATATATATGTTTTTTTATAGAGAGGAGGAGAGAGGGATAGAAAGTTAGAAACATCAATGAGAGAGGAACATTGATCAGCTGCCTCTTGCACATCTCTTTTTGGGGATGTAACCAAGGTACATACATGTCCTTGACTGAAATCTAACCTGGGACTTTCAGTCTATCCACTGAGCCAAACTGGTTAGGGTGTGTGTGTGTTTTTTTTTAATTTCTCATTCTATTATTAATGTGATTTCTTCCCAAATCTATGTATTTGGTATTAAAGCTTCATCTCTATGAATCAGGTTTTCTACCTAGAGAAGAGATAATAAGTAGGAGGGATGGATCTCTTCAGATTTCCCCTTCTGCATCTGAGTAGATGCTATTAATGTGCAGTAAGCTCTGGTGTACTGGCACAACTCCTCTTATCACGGTGCTTTAGACCAGCGGTACCCAACCTTGCAGACCTCACGGACTACCAGTGGTCCACAGACCACCAGTTGGCGACACTGCTTTAGACCACTGATTCTCAAACTGTAGCATGCCAAAGCATCGCTTTGAGAAATACATTCCTGAATCCTGCCCACAGGTTCTCTCTCATTCAGTGGGTCTGAGATGGTACCTATGTTTCTGGTTTCTAACAAGCTAAGTGATGATGATGATGTCTGTCTCCATGTTTTACTTTGCTATCATTGTTCTAGACTAGTGCTCCCAAAAGTTAGTGTGCATGTGGGTCAGTGGGCTCAGCTTGAAGTGCAGATGTGATTCATTCAGGCTGGAGAGGCCGAAATGCAGTGGTTCTATCAAGCTTTCAGGTGACACTGCTGTTATGAGTATCTAGGTCCCCAATGGTCACTGCCAGGCTTGTGAAGCAAAATTAACTGGCTATGTCTGATCTAGAAACAAGGGGTTTCTTTGCTCTCAAAGTTGTATAAATGTTACTCCACAGACTAGACCTGACTGGCTGCAAAATAATGAACTGGGAATTTTCCTAAATTCACATTTCAAGGTCCTATATTGATAAATTTTGATGACTGAGTTTTCAGGGAGGCCTGGAAATCTTTCTCAGACAACTTTGTGTCAGTTCTTATGTCAAAATTTAAGTAAGTATTGAAGTCACTAGATTACATGCCATAGATGTATGCACAGTGGTTTTATTTGAATTTATCTGATCCCTCCTCAAAACACCCCCCTTATCAAGACAGGCTTTTGCACTGACCTTTTACATGGTTGCACCAGTGATGTGGGCCATGCCTAAGTGAGTCAAGAGTTGAATCAGAGAAAATCTTATTTTTCTAGACCTGATAGTCATATAGAGAATAAAGCACTATCAACACCTATAGGAAGTCAGAGAAAAATATATTTTCTTCTCTTTATTTTCTCCTTTTGGGAAGTTAAATTAAAAATTTATTTAATAGAATATTCACATTTCAAAAAAATCTCACTAAAGCATGTAAACAGCAAGGTGATGTTTTTCTACGTAACATCCTATATAATAAAATCACAGTATGCAAATTGTCCCCTCAATCAGAGTTCCTCTGGGTTCTGGGAGTTTGACTAGAAGGTGGGGCCAGCCAGGGAAGAGAGAGTACCTGGCCAGCGACCAGCAGCTGCTAGGGACCCTACCAGTGCACAAATTTCATGCAGTGGGCCTCTAGTTAAGTCATAATATGGGACTTGCACATGGGTTGTATCCATGATTACTAGCTAAGATTGAAAGTATAACATAATGTGTCCATTACACAGTACATGCGATAGTGAGGAAATGAACACCCTCCAGAGAAGCATAACTTGCTTCATTCTTGAGTTTGGGGGAATTTCTACTGCAGTCTTAATGATGTACAACTTAGTATTTGCATGTTAAGTAATGTGCCAACTGCAGTCTTGCACAGCATTAGTCTTTTCCAAGCTTCTTGTTCTATTCGGCTTTCTATAAAGGTTGTGAAAATCACAAAATCCTAATAATGTAAGTGATATGTTTAGTCTGCTGGAGGGTGCTATTCACTGTCATTAATATTCTGAAAGAACCACATGAAAAAGCAGAATTATGAAAAGGAAATGTAATCAAGCAATAAAGGACTTTTAAAAGGGGGAACTGAGATTTTTTTTCAGCAGTGATCTTTATAACACTAGTACTGGATAGGACTGTAATTGTCCATCACTCTTTTCAATGGTCAGTATTGGGCTCACCACAGCTCTTTCTTTCAATACCATTTATCTCTTGAACAGCACCAGCGGGCAATCGCTCTTTGTAAGTTACAAAGTTAGTGGCATTCCTGCAGCCCTGCTTTCTGGTTCACTGTTAAGCAGCCTCAACATTCTGTCTTGATGAATGCAGCATTGTACATAAATCAGGAGAGTCCTCAGGTGGAAAATAGTGAACTTAAGCAGGACATTGTGTTCTTAAAGAGATACAGGGGTACAAACCTGCAGCCTTGCATCATTACCAAAGAACTCCACCTCCACGTTGACTGAGTGACCATGCTTTGTCGTTTCCTGGCTCTCAGTGACATGATGAAGGATATTTTGATGCTTTTATGCAACTTATTTCTTAGTATTTTATAGTATTATTATGAAACTCACACAATTTCTAATAAAGTATTTTATAAGATGTTAGTATTTTAAAGTTTATATACATTATCAGTTAAGTTCTTACAACAGCACTATATGATAGACATAATTAATGTTTTATTTGAGGTTTTACAGATGAGTAAGTTGAGGCTTAAAGAAATTGGCAGGTTTATAAATTATAAAACAACTTAAAGTTACACAAAAATGAATGATATTATGAGAATAAAACCCTCATTTTCTGACTTAGAGCTTTTTCCACTACACCCTTTTGCCTTGATATTACCTGTATACCCTATTAAAATTATGTTTTTAGTGTTTTTCAAATCAGAAATGCAAAAAACATGCTGTGACATCAAGTCCCAGAATTAGTGATTTAAGGTGTTTGGATTTTTCTGGGCACCAATGTATATATTAACCATTCTAATGAAGCATATAGGGATTGTTGGAGAAAGAAGACCAAGAGAATGCAATTATAATATTTACTTCTATTTATTTATAGCACAACAGTGATGTAGATGAGTTGCAACCAACTTAGAATTCACATTTTGAATCTTCAACTATCTGGGCTATTGTTCATATAGAGTCTGCCATCAGCTCTAAAATGCAGTCAAAGGCCTGGAGGTGCTCTATTTGATGTGATTTACCTGTTGGAGTATTTGACTGCATTTTTTCTTCCTGGGGGAGGTTTTATACTGCTCAGGAAAGCAAAAGAGTGGATACATTTGTAGCACCATTATTCTGCCTCTTTGATTCCCATTGGAATAAGATATCACTGTTTCTGATGCCCAGAACGGAATGCAATCACTTTGCTCTCTTTCCTTTCCTCTTCCAGACAGTGATGATCATGGACAACTGGTACTGAGAACTTGAATCAGGCACTGTCCTGTATACTTTGTGCATAACTCTTCCAACTACCTTATGAGGAATTATAGTTATTAATCCCTATTTTACAGATGAAAAAACTGAGCAGAGATAATTCAGTGACTTGCCCAAGTTTACACAGCAAATGCATTGTAGGACTGGAATTCATGCCCTCTCTCTCACCATTCTCACAGAGAACAGATGATGCTGCTTCTCCTGATAAGATATAAAGCAAAGGTATACATGTCCCATATTTACAGAAGAAATCTCTTCTGACCCAAGTATGCTGTGAGACCTTATTATCATGTCTGATGTTACCCCCTTTCCTTCTCATCAAAATGGTTCTAAGCACACCTTTGTGTATCAGGATAATAAAACTATTTTAAGAGCATGTCAGTGCATGGGCGGCCACTTTACAGCTGAAATTTGCTGTCTCTTAATGGTATACATTGGCAGGTTATACCCACATTTTCTTCTTACTTCTTTAATTATTTTTGTATCTCTTCTATTTCTTATATATCACAGTTTTTGTTCTTTCTTTTCTTTAAATTAAAAATATTGGGGTGACATTGGTTAATAACATTATATAAGTTTCAAGTGTATAATTCTATGATACTTCATCTATGTATTTCATTTTGCACTCACCACCCAAAATCCTTCTGTCACTATATATTTGACCCTCCTTTACCCTTTACTACCTCTCCTTCCCTGTGGTAATGACCATACTGTTGTCTGTGATTATGAATTTTTGTTTGTTTTTCTGGTTTATTTGTTGTTTTCAGTTATATATCCCCTATATGGGTGAAACCATATGGTTCTTAAACTTTTCTGTCTGACATAGATGAATCTTGAGAATATTATCCTAAGTGAAATACTTATCAGATTTAATAGCATGTGCTAAGTGCTCTAGGCATCCTATCTAATGAAAGAGTAATGTGCAAATTACCTGTCATTCTGCAACAAAAATGTTGGTGCCATAGCCACAAGATGGCGGCACCCAGTCCTCACAGGCCCCAGGGAGTCCCCCAGTCCCAGGGAGGGCTGCTCGGAGAGCTGGCAGTGTAAGCAGCCTGGTGGAATGCTGCTTAGAGGCTCTCCTGGCCCTTTCTGAAAAACAACAACAAATTCACTCCCCAATGAGTGATCCCCACACACACACCTACAGTCTCTGGTCTTAGCCTGGGAAGCGCTGATCCCATCCCAGCAGCAGCCTGGGGTGTCAGCCTGGGAGGTAGCCACATCCCATGGAGTGATCCCTCCGACACACATCTATAGCCTTAGAAGCACCTGTGACAGAGAAAGTGATCCTGCCTCACTGGCAGCCTAGGGGCATCCGCCTTGGAACTTCCCTTGCCCCAGCCAAGAAATTGGAAGATTAGAAATGGGGGGGGGGCGGTGTTGCTCAGCAAACCTCTCCCATTGGGTAGAAACTTCTGACCAGGTTAGGGAGGTAATTGGGTTTTGTTTAAAATCTTTACAAAACGCAAAGGAAATGTCTGAGGTAGGGTTTCACATCAGAAGTAACTTACAACTAGTTTCTGAAGGCAAAAGATGACATTGCAGTTACATTACTGGAGAGTACATTGAGGGCTGCAGACTGGCTCTGTAAGGGCGGTGGTGGGTGCTCCCTGCCCTGGTTCCTCAGCACCTCGGGCAGGGGTTGAGCCCACCCAGGAAGGCCTTTTCCCCTACCATTTCCACCAAGGCAGAGAGGTTTTGTAGACATGAATAAAAAGTGCACAAGTTCTGAAGATGCCAGAGTAGACAGTAATGACAAACAAACTGGGCAAAGAGCAAAAAACAGAAACACTACTGATCCCAAGATAGATCATCTTTTTCTTCAGATGACAGTGTGTTTTCTCTTCTTTGTCTTCTGGAAGCAAGACAGATTCAGGTACTGACAATTCTACTAATGGAAAAGTTAAGAGAAAGAGAGGATAGGAAAGAAATAAAAAGAGAGAAGAAAGAAAGGACTAAAGATGAAACATCAAGAAAAGGAAAGAGAAGGAAGAAAGAAAGAACAATCACCTGATATCACCTTTCTAAGGTCTCATGAAATTCTGTTTAAGAAGTTAATTTTTTGACACTTTTAGTTTGGGTTTACATTTTTACTGGATTGTCAAGACAATGGGAGGTACACTTTCCAATATGTTTTTTAAAAATATATATTTTATTAATTTTTTACAGAGAGAAAGGGAAAAGGGTAGAGAGATAGAAACATCTATGACAGAGAAACATCAATCAGCTGCCTCCTGTATACTTCCCACTGGGTATGTGTCCCCAACCAAGGTACATGTCCTTGACTGGAATAGAACCTGGGACCCTTGAGTCTGCAGGCTGATGCTCCATCTATTGAGTCAAACCATTTAGGGCTGTCCAATATGTTAAAGACAAACCCCTTCTAATAAAGAGGGAATATATAGGGGAGGCTATTTAGAGGTGACCGGGCTGTCAGGAGAGGGCAGTTGGGGAATATCAGGAAGCCAGGGGAGCAGTTAGGCATCAACCAGGCTGGCATGGGAGTGGTTAGGGGGTGATCAGGCTGGCAGGCAGAAGCGGTTAGGAGCAATCAGGCAGGCAGGTAAGCAGTTAGGAACCAGCAGTCCCGATTATGAAAGGGATGTCCAACTTCCTGTTTAAGCCTAAACAGGAAGTTGGACATCCCCCTATGGGTCTCAGATTAAAGAGGGTGCAGGTTGGGCTGAGGGACAGCCCCTCCTGCCCCCACCCCCAGCCCCCAGTGCAAGAATTTCATGTACCGGGTCTCTACTGTTATGTATATCATCTTATTCTCTTCATTACAACCTTATTAAGTAGGCATGACTTTCATCTTCATTTTACAAAATGAGACAACTGTGATTTAGAAAGATGAATTAAGTTTCCCAAGGTCTAAGAAGAAACTAAAAAAAGACTTGGGATTAAACCTGAGAAGTCCAACACTCTTCTTTCTTCTTTAGCTTATCCTCAAAGGATTCACATTTGCCCACTTAAAGTCCATATAGGAGTCGCATTGTCAAAGAAGTTATGGGGGTGTCACAAAAATAATCTCTAATAGTAGTTAAAAGATAGGCATCTGTGGAGGACTCACTTTTTAATTCAAACTGAGTGATACTATTTTAACTACCTGGCATTCCGGTGTGCCTCTTGAGTGTGAGGAGAAGGGTGCAGTTAGAACAATCTCATGGGATTCACACCTGAGTACAACAGACTGAGCACGTCCTGCTTTCTGTGAGCACTGTGTTATGAGCATCATTGTGGGATCGCAGCTGGAAAGAGCGTTCGCAAAGCATCTTGTCCATAAATAGGAGAATCATGGTCCTTCATTCTCTAGTGAGTAAAGTATTTGCCCGATGTGCACAATGAGTTCAGAGATAAGCTCCCCCACCTTTTTAATGAGACTATGTCAGATTCCAGGTGAATTGATTACAGGTCTGCTGTGGTGAAAGCGCTGGCCATCTGATTGTGGAAAGGGACTTCAACTTTGAGCTTATTCTAAATAAACTGGGTTCACTTCCTTGTCTGGCTTGTATTAGAGCTTTGGGCACACAGTTCCTCTCTTGGAACCTCAATTTCATTAACAGTACAGTAAGAATACAAATAAATGGCATTCCATACATATTTAACATTTTGGTTGATTTTGTACAATGGCTGTTTTCCCTGTGGCTGTAAGTGATTTCACTATTTTGTAAAATTCTCAGAACAAGCATATGTGAAGTTTTATGTTTATATAGAATCATTGCTTAAACCAAATGAGTAAACCCTGCACACAAGCAGGAGTGGTATTTCACCGCTTGAGGCTTTATAACCATCTTAAAAGGCAAAAGGACAGAGAGCCCCAACTCTGCATATGATACCTTTTGTTCTCTCTTTTAGCCCAAATTAATGATGCTCAAGCTATGGTATCCACAAGTATTGTTGTTATATGCAACAAACCACTTTGCTCTACTTTGTGGGCAATTCAAAGGATTTTTTAAATCAATTATCACATTTTTTATATTATCCCTAAATTTAATATATTCTCTATCTTCCTTGTGCTAAAACCCACTGGCATTATTATATTCCTGGGTACATCTTGGCTTGAACACTTACAGTGAAAACTCCTAAGTGCCTCTGAGCCTCAGTTTCATATTCAGTAACCTGAAATAATGGAAGCCACCTTGAAGTACTTTAGTGAGGACCTAGTTAGACTCATGGCTCTGTGTATGTAAAAGATCTTGCATGATGCCTGGTGCATTACGATTACTAAGCAAATGGTACTTCCCTTCCCTACAGCCCATCTCACACTACAAAGCAGAAAACCATTCCTAGGATTAAGAGCATGCAGCTATTTTCATTTGCCTTTAACTTGCTGTTATATATTATCAGAGGCCCGGTGCATGAAATTTGTGCACAGGGGTCCCTAGTCACCCCTCAGCCCAGCCTGCATCCTCTCCAATCTGGGACCCCTCAATCCCTTCGGAGATGTCTGACTTACCAGTTTAGGTCTCTCACAATCCTGGACCACTGGCTCCTAATCACTCATCTGCCTGCCTGCCTGGTTGACTCTAACTGCCCCCTCCCTGCTGGCCTGGTAACCCAAACTGTCCCCCTGCTGGCCTGGTAACCTCCAACTGCACCCCTCTGCCAGCCTGTTCACCCCCAACTGCACCCCTCTTCCAGCCTGGTCATTCACAACTGCCCCCCTCTGCTGGTGTGGTTGCCCCTAACTACCCCCTCTGGTGGTCAACCCCCCCCACACACACTGCTCACCTAGTTTCCCTTCACAGCCCCTCACCAGCCTGGACACCCCACACAGCCTGCTATTCAGTCATTTGGTCATCCCTCACTAACCCCCCTGCCAACCTGGTCATAGGCAGCCATCTTGTGAGAGTCTGATGGTCAATTTGCATATTATCTCTTCATTATATAGGATATAGTTGCATACTTTTTGAAATGTTCAGTGATTAGTTGAATCTCTTGGAGAATTGGTTGTGCCATTTTCACATCTTGCCAAGCTAGGTAAAAGCCAAAGAGGAAAAGATGGAATCATCAATTTTATTCAGAAGTCAAGACTCAAGTTCTCCTGGGAGAATATTTGCTACTTCCTGTGATGTTATTTACAACGGACCAGGATGACATTATGTTTTTGATGTTGGATCTGCACAGAAGCCACCTTCAGCCAAAGAACTTTGAAAGAGGAAAGAATTAGAAGAGCTTGAATCTTTCTCTTTTTTTTCAGCCTTACCAACCTTAATTATACGTTTACTAATGTCAGATTACATGATTTGAAAGAATGAGTTTCTACTAGTTCAACACTTATGAAAGTTGTAGGGTTATTTTTAAACTTGTCATAACTTTGGGTATTAAAAGTAAGTGCTAGCACTATACATCCATCAAGCACTGAACATTCTTCAGAATGGCCAAACTTTTAAAAATTGATAATTTTAAGTGTTGGTGAGGATGTGGAATAACTGAAACTTTCATAACTTTTCTGATAAGAATATCAAATGATAAACCAAAGTCCAAAAATAGGCAAAAACAAATTATACTGAAGGCAGTCAGAATACTATCTGCTTCAGGGAAGAGCTGTCTCCTGGAAGAAGGCCCAGGGAGCATTCTGGGGAGCACTAATATTACGTATGCATAGGTAAAAGGCATGGAAACGTGCTTTGGAGATTTGTGGACTTTACTATATTCATACTATACCTCAAAAATTCCAAATAAACTGTATACTGTATTGGAAGAGATTTGTTAAGATAAGGTATGTCACCAAAAAAATAGTAATTTTCTATGAAAACCCTTCTAAATACCCAATGTTTAAAAATAAATATGTGGCATCAAAAAAGGAGTGAAAGATAACTATTACGGGTTAAGAATTATTTAATATTTCAATCAAATGCAAACTCTGTGGATTTTTTAGGGAGCGGCCTGTGTTTTTTTAACATATTTTATTGATTGTTTTTTTTTTTTTTTTTTTTTTACAGAGATGAAGGGAGAGGGATAGAGAGTTAGAAACATCGATGAGAGAGAAAGACATCAATCAGCTGCCTCTTGCACACCCGCTACTGGGGATGTGCCCGCAACCAAAGTACATGTCCTTGACCGGAATCGAACCTGGGACCTTTCAGTCCGCACACCGACGACGCTCCATCCACTGAGCCAGTTTTCGGCGGGGGCGTGTTTTTTTTTTTTTGTTTTTTTTTTTTAATCTATGGATATATTTTTGAGTCACTGGTGGGGGGGAATTGAACACAGGCTAGTTGGTAAATAATATAAAGGATTTAATATTATATTTGTTTGGTATGGTAATGATCTTGTGACTCAAGGTGAAATGATACAATGTCTGGGATTTGCATTAAATTTCTCACCCAAAAAACTGAAAACAAAGAGATGAAAGAAGAATGGCCAGATATTGAATTGTAGGAAGGAACTCAGGTGATAGAACTATGTAGCACAACCATCGTAATTCCATTTAGAGTAGGGTGAGCTTAGGGGTGGGGGGGGTGGGCGTTGTTGTCCCAATGAGCCATTCAAGAGGAGCCTGTGGACTGAGGACCAAGAGCTCCGCACTGACCTGGGTCTGGACTGGAGAGAAAGACATGAGAGTCTCCAGTAGTACATGTTGCTGTTCTGAGTTTCAAAGACATGTACAAAGAGAATATTTGGAGTGAGCTAGACTTCCAGAAGCCGGAGACCTTCAGCATTTCCAGGATAGAGAGGACAGACCCCCTGGAGATGCTGAGGAGCACTCACAAGGAGAACCAGGAGGAAAGAGGCAGAAAGCCCAGGAAAACCGAGAACTGCGCAAAGCACCTAGTGAGTTTCATTCAGCAAAGATTTTCTGAGCACCGACTTTGTGGGTATTATCATCTTCCTAGGGCTGCCCCAGTGGTGTGTTAGGGACGAGGGACAGGACAGTTGCAGTAATGTAGGGCAATCGGGACATCAGGTCTTTTTTTATTTTTCCTTTCCAAATAATTATTTTTTTAATTTTTTAAATTTTTTCCTTTTTTTATTGTTTAAAGTATTACAAATAGTAGTACATATGTCTCCTTTTTGACCCCATTGACATCCCCCCCAACCTTCCCTACCCTCCAGTACATGCTCTCACCTGCCCCCGCCCCCGTGTCTTGCATCAATTGGTTATATGTACTTATATGCATGCATACAAGTCCTTTGTCCTTTGGTTGATCTCTTACAGCAGTCCCCCCAAGCTCCCCTGCCTTCCTGCTATAGTATGACAATCTGTTCAATACTTCTTTGCCTCCACATCTGTTTTTTTTTCCCCTGATTTCTTTTCTTTAAAAACATCTTGCCTCTGCAGACTAGAAGGAAACGTATAAGAACAAAAAATGGCCAAAACTGTTTTGGCTCCAAGGATACAGTGTTGGCCTGCAGACTGAAAGGTCCCAGGGTTCAATTCCGGTCAAGGGCATGTATCTTGGTTGCGGGCACATCCCCAATAGGGGGCGTGCAGGAGGCAGCTGATAGATGTTTTGCTCTCATAGATGTTGCTAACTCTCTATCCCTTCCCCTTTCTCTCTGTAAAAAAGCAATAAAATATATGTGTTTTTTTTAAATAAGAACAAAAAATGTTTGAGTCCCAATTTCAATATCCATCAATTCTGAATCCCAGTTTCAATGTCAAACAGTTCCCTATGTGCACATGCCATCAATGGCATTTGTACGGTGGACAAAGGGTGGCAATGCAGGTCCGACCCTCTCTGGTTTGATCCTAGGCATCCTGTAGGGATGCACAGCTGCTGTCTGCTTGCATGGCAAGGTGGCATCAGCGTCTTCTATCTCTGGACTGTTTCTTCTCTTGTCTCCATTGGACATCAGGTCTTAACTCTTAACAAAGGGTAGGCGAAAAAGAAGAGAAAGCTGAGGTGGAAGCTGGACAGAGCGCTCTCCCTGTGCTGATGTAACAGGGGAGGCCATCTTACTTGGAGGACTGCCTCTTGCTATCAGGCTTTGACTGGGCGTCCTGGATGCTCCCCACCTGGACAGAGGCTCGTGGCCCTCCTAGCAAGGGCCTGGACAGTTCAGGGCCCCGTAGGGGACCACTCTGGAGAGAACACACCATTGAACACCATTTCTCTGCCTGGGATGGAAAGTATTCAGCTTTCATGGTGCCTTGAGTGCTGCATGCTCAAGTGGGGAACCTGTTAGCCAAGCCTCAGCCCGAAGTTCAGTCTGGTTTTCTTCTTCCTTACCCGGGAGGTGAGTTACCTCCTTCTTGCTCAGAGGTACATTTGATGATGGAAAGCTTCAGCAGCCCAAGTGGAGTGCAGCATCACCATGCTCACAGGAGGAGCATGCGTCCCTCTGCCCTTCATCCACTCCCCTCCCTACCCCCGACCCCCACCCCAGCTGCTAGGAAACCCTCCCCAGACATTGTGTTGGACTGCAGTTGCCCTGCCCTGGTCAATGGCTTCCCGCTATTCCAGGAGCAAGCAGATGAGCTTCATTTGGAGTTGAAGTTATTGGCATGCAAGTCGCAGTCTGGGTTATGGTGATTTTTTTTTCTGCCTTCCTGGGGCAGGGAGCACTGCGCACTGCTCTGACCCTTGAATTCTAGAGCCCGGCTAGTCAGACCCGAGGACCTCAGCTTATCTTTGTCCCTCCCGCTAAAGACTGGAAAGCCCCTGCTGAGGTTCCATATATCTTGAAAGTGCATTAAGAATATGTTCAAGTACATGATTTTAATAGCAGATGCTTCGTGGCCTATGTCGAGCTTTATATACATCCACTTAGAACCATTTGTCCCTTGCTCCACCGCGCCCCCAGGCAAGGCCATTGGTGAAATCTAGGTATACCTGCTCCTTTCCTTGGAATGAGGGCATTTTCCATCTTGCCTCACTTCCCCTGTCTGGAAGGTCTTTGGTGGTGGATTCCGGACTGCCGTCTTGTTTTTCTTAGAAGCCCTTAATGATGAGCCTGCGCTGTATTGTTTATTTCACACCAGGTTCCCAGGACCCTGTGCTGGAGCCCTTGCAGGTGCCTCCGCGAGGCCTGTACTGGGTCTGCAGGCTGTTTTGCTCTCATTCCTATGCCCTTTCCCTCTGGTCAGGGTGGCTCCTCCTGCAGGGTGCGGGTCTCTGGCTGCTTCCAGCATGGAATCAGCAGAAGCGAAGACCACACCCCGCGAGGGAATCCTGCTCCTGCATTGCCGCTGCCGCTCACCATGCAAAGTGGAGCGTGGGCCTAGGCCCACGTGTGAGTCCCGACTTCGCCACAGGCCCTCAATCATTAGTTCTTAAGCAGCTTTGCCAAAACGGAGTTATCCTTGGGTTTTTGGAAAACTCATAAATTAGGCAATTAAAATGTAGATTGGTCCAGAAACTTCTATCCTGTGGTTCAGATCACTGGAGAATCGCCCCTGGAAGACCACATCACCTTTGCACTGAGCTAGTGGCTGTTTGTCAAGGGAGACTAGAATTCTTTGTCTTTGTATTCTTACCTAGCCACGTTTTTATGATGCTTCGTCTCAATTTCTCATCCAGACATTTTTCCCTTTCTGCTTTCAATGCTAATGTCTCCTGTCCTGCTTCTCAAATTAAATACCACACTTAAATATTAATGCCCCTTGTTCTTTGATTCTTTGTTTATTCATCTTATGCAAAACACCACAGTGAGCCCTCCATCTGTATTAAATGCTACTGTACGTTCAGATTCAATGACTTAGTAATGACTGTTCCGTGAGATGGAGAGCTAGGGCTTTACATAATGATGCGATTGTTATTCCAAAAGGCTCTGCTAGCACTGCCCTATAGGAAAATGAAATATGTCTTATGTTTTTCAAGAAAAGAATGACTCACGTTGTAAAGACCATTGCAGAGATAACTAAGTATTAAAACTAGGTCAATTTTTCAGTCTCCAAGGATATTAGCTCATGTCTTGACCTATTTGGATATGTAAATTTTTGTCACATATATTGAAGTATAAACCACATTCCATAAGTGTACAGCTCAATGAAATATCAAAAAGTATATAATCACTGACATGGCCAAGACATAGTATATTTTTAAGGTGCCTTATTCATACATTTAGCCCTTATTCTACAGAGGTCTTTCCCTTTTTATAAGATTTATAAGTGTTGTTTATGTGCATTCTTTATAAGCAGTAGATATAAATACTCTGTCTAGTGTATATGTTGACCAAAACCTATTATGTAGACTGCAATTTCACTCTTTTAATATATCTTTTGCTGAATAGAAGTTCTTAATAGTAATGTAGTCAATTTATCAAACTTTTCTGCTGTGGTGTTTTTGTTAATCCTATTTAAAAAAATTTCTCCCTGTCCCAAAGTCAGGACAATCGCTTGCACTAATACTTCTTAGAACAGTGATTCTCAACCTTCCTAATACCTCGACCCTTTAGGACTGTTCCTCATGTTGTGGTGACCTTCAACCATAAAATTATTTTCATTGCTACTTCATAACTATAATTTTGCTACTGTTATAAATTGTAATGTAAATATGTGTGTTTTCCGATATCTTAGGCGACCCTGCTGTCAGTTCTCAACCTGTCATGACCCACAGGTTGAGAACCGCTGCTGTAGAGCCTAAGACGATCAGAAAACACACATATTTACATTACGATGTCATTGCATAAGAGTAGCAAAACTACAGTTATGAAGTAGCAATGAAACTAGTTTTATGGTTGGGGGTCATCACAACATGAGGAACTCTATTAAAGGGTCGCATCATTAGGAAAATTGAAAACCACTGTCCTAGAAGATTTATGGCTTGTCCTTCATTGTTAATACCACATTCACACAGAACTTTGTTTTGGTGATGGTGTTGAGCCATCGGGAACCACTGGAATGCTCTTAGGAGAGGCTTGGCCATGGGCTAGTTAATACTTTATTGAGACCTCTCTGGCTGCTATGTGGAAGATGGATAGAAGTTGAGACAGGGAAAGCATTTTGAATATTCTGTCTCAATATTTCAGGTGAGAAATTATCATGGCTAAGATTTGAGCTATAGCAGTAAAAATAAAGGGGAGAGGTTGTATTTAAAATGTGTTTCAGAAGTTGAACTTTCAAATTTTATTGATGGGAGGTAAGAGAAAAAGATCAATTATGGATGTCCTTTAGCTTTTAACGAGCATCTGGGTGAGTGATAGTATTGAGTATGATTGACTCATCTAAGTAAAAATGAATGAATGAGCCAATGGACTTGCCTTTGATAAATATATCAATGTCAGAATTAGAGCTCCTGGGTGCTTTCACCCTAAGTTCAGGATTTTTGCTCATTAAATCAAACCCAGAGAAAATTCCATTGAACTCTAGTTTCAAAGTATTATAGTAAAATAAAGTAAGGATCCTCCTATCAAGTAATTTGGAATATTTTCTATACATTACTTAAATCTCAGATGTTCTGAAATAAATACTTCTTTGGCTTTATTTAACCCAGTATATCTCAAGTATATTAATTTTTAAAAATATGTTTTATTGATTTCAGAGAGGAAAGGAGATAGAGAGATCATCAATGATGAGAGAAAATCATTTATTGACTGCCTCCTGCATGCCCAGTACTGGGGATCAAGCCCACAACCCAGGCATGTGCCCTTGGACAGAATCAAACCCAGGACCCTTCAATGTACAGACTGGTGTTCTATCCACTAAACCAAACCAACCAGAGCTCAAGTTTATTATTTTATAAAAAAAATTCTCTCAAAGTAACACCTGTTAATATTGCACAAGTTTATTAATGTTCTATGAAATAAACTTTAGGAAAAGTAGGTCTTAATTTATCATGTTAATATATTAAAACACACACACATACACACACACATACTAGCGATTTTATTGCTTTACTGCAACACTCAAAAGACAGGAACAGTAAACATTATTTGTTATTCAAATGTGTCTATTTAATGCAATCTTATGTGAGTGAAAAAAAATGTCTTTTAAAAGCTCTTTCTCGCCGAAACCGGTTTGGCTCAGTGGATAGAGCGTTGGTCTTCGGACTGAAAGGTCCCAGGTTCAATTTCGGTCAATGGCATGTACCTTGGTTGCAAGCACATCCCCAGTGTGCAGGAGGCAGCTGATTGATGTTTCTCTCTCATCAATGTTTCTAACTCTCTATCCCTTTCTCTTCCTCTCTGTAAAAAACAAAAAATCAATAAAATATATTTAAAAAAGGCTCTTTCTCAAGGGCAGTTAGCAACATGTCATAATAATTGAAAATTAAGAAGTTACACAGTCATAATTAAATTGTCCCCTTTGAACCTTTTTTGATTGAAGCTGAATATTAACCTCATCACATTCAGACAGGAACAGCCGGAACTATTCTGAACACCAACTGCTACAAGATACCTGCCAAGTTTTGACAGCTCCCTAATTACCTGACTCTCCAGGAGTTAAAACTCTTTCCGATGGTAGCAATTCTCTTCTATGCACATAAGTCAAAAGCATGCCTAATGTGCTATTTAATTGACATCTATATTGTTCCTTCATGAAGAATGCACACTTTCTCAGTATGTTTAACTATTAATGTGCAACCTATGACCTGCATGTGAGAAATCATTACAAAAAAAAATACATTATCAACTATGATGTCAAGAACAGATAAATCTAAAACTGCAATTCAAAATGAATTAAACCTCTTTTTTAAAGACAAACCCTCCTTTTTCTTCAAGGTCTAACCCACTTTTCCTTTCCTAACTATATATTCTTGCAAACATTCTTTTTCTCACCTGTAGAATGGGGAAAATGTAACTAGGAGCAATCTGGCAGGCACTTTGGATGACAGTATTGTAGCTTCCACACAGGGAGTACTTTCACTTGCCAAGTGGTATGCTAAGCTCCAGAGCCTTCACAATGGCTTCAGGAGGTGAGCACTGTTGTGGATCCCATTTTACGACAACAACAAATTAGCTCTCTAGATTTCAAGTGATATGTCCAAGAACCAAACAGCTCTGAAGTATTAGAGGTAGGTTTTGATGGAAGTCTGTTTGCCTGTGGAGCCCATACTCTTACACACTCTAAGTGCTAGTATTGAAAAAAATCTCTGAAAAGAAGTCATTGCATAATAGGAGTGAAGGCAGAGAAGGATCTACACCTAAGGGACTGCAAATTTATATAACATGGCCATTCCCCACAGAAAGAACATAGATGCTATTCAAGGAATTTTAAAGTATTAGAAACCAAAATGTTGTTCATCTCCCTAAAGCCATGAGTTCTATAGATTATTTCCTTACTGTAAACATATGTTTATTTAGAGAATCCTGGGTCAATCGCCATATAAAAATAACAGAAATAAAGTGCATTTACTCACATTAAAAGCTTATTTTCTAGTAGGGAGGTATTATAGTCATGTATATAGTATTTTCTTCACAAATATATGGTAGTGGTAGTATAAATGAGATAATTTTAATCCAGTGCAGACCAAGTTAGAGGTATAATAAGAGGTAGCAGAACCATTGTTCAGGGAAGTGAACAAGAAAAAATGAAGCATTTGCTGAAGGTGTTTTACAAAAGATGGTCTTTCATGTATTTGGGGTTAGACTAATTTTATTGTACAGTTTAGTTACATGTGTACACAAGAGGATGCCTACAGCATGTACTGACCAGTTGTTCTGAGGGAAATCAAGGTAGTCAGTTGGCTGGTGGTAGGCCTACCAGGAAATAATAGAAAGAGTCCATAGGGCACTCATACTTGATGGTAAACAGGCTCTTTGAGATTTTGAAAAATGTGCCTGACTCCCCTTGTTTGTAATTTTGTAAGGACTCTAACAATAATTTCAGCAAAACTTCAGGAAATTTATCCTTTAAAATCATGAGAATGTTATTTCTGTATTGGTACAATTATGGTTTTAATGTCCATCCATGTCATATACTCTCATATTTATTTTCTCTCCAAGCCAAAATCAACCGAGTTATCAGCTGTGGTGTTTTTTTTTGTTTGTTTGTTTTTGTTTTTTTTGTGTGTGTGTATGTATGTGTGCGTGTGTTTTTGTCACGCATATTGCATGTTTATATATTTTAAATGTTATATATTCTAAACATGCAATTAAGCATATGCAGACACATTTAGTTGACCTATGTACACATAGTTCTTAGTAGGTATAAGGAGTTTGTTACTCTTGCATACCTAATGATTTAAAGAAGGACCAGACTTCTGTCCATGTTTCCTGTTCCATCTTCTCTATGGCTTTTCCCCAGTCTGCTTTTGCTCTTTCACTCTATAGCTTCCAAGTGCTTTAAAACTTTTGAGAGTCTCATATGCCTGTAGTTTGAGTTATATGTATTTGCATAATTTTTTGCTTCTCTCTTCTTTCCCAGCTTGTGAGAGCTCCAAGGAAAAAATAATTACTTCCTCATTGTTGTCCACAGGTGGAATTAAGAGGCATTTTATTGATTACCGCCCACTGCCTTATGAATTCAAAGAGCTGCGTATTCAACCTTATACCTTTTTAAGCTATTGGTATAAAAGGATGGTATTATTAATGCCTTGGGTTTGTATTAACCACCACCTGACAGCTAGAAAAATTCCCCCAAAGAATCACTGTTCTGTAGACAAAAGTGCATAAGTCCTCCTCATTAATTGGGTGCTTTCACAGAGCATAAAGTTACAGATCCTCTCCCCAGGGCATAAGCACGCTGACAAATTTGTGTATTGCATCAGGTGCTTTGTGTATTGCCTGATATTCATCTGAGGACCCAGATGAAAACTCCTGTGTTATCCTGTGGACTGACCGGAGTGCAGTGGTTCACAGAACATACACAGTAGCAGGTGAAAAAGGGATCAAACCCTATCCCTGCCACTTTCTGGATAAGTGATCTCAGGACTGTCTGTCTCCGGTCCTGTGGTTGGTATTGGCAGGTAGGTCTCCATCAAAACTCAATGAGATATTGCACATGACAGGACACAGCACTGTGCCTGGCATGTAGGCTTACCAATGTGAGCTATTACTCTCTTCATAAAGCATTGTATTTATTTAGTGGTTCAAGTTTTTCAGTGGGAATGGGAGCAAAGGCAAGGAAGCTCATCTTTAGAGACTAGGGGGGATCTGAAGAGTAATTTCCAGGTTGAGAATGGTTATAGGAAAAGCCCTTTCATTTTATTTCAAGGCCCACTGAGGGACTGCTCCCTCCAGCCCTCTTATGAACAGGGTCAGGGAGAAAAGCGAACCTTGCCTCAAAAAGGCAAATAAGCAGAACTTAATCAAAGCACCAAGGATCAATCTGCAAAGCTATGATTAAGATTTAGGATTTGTGTTCATTTGCAGTGAAACACATTCAGAGGAGCATTACCAAGACATCCTCCAGAGTTAGGGAAATTACCTCTGACCTGACCCTGGCTGGGGTCTCCCCTGCTTTAGGAAACATTTAGCACATCTCTAATTGTGGAAGGATGCACCAAATAACAACACACATATTCTATACACGGTTCTCTCAATGGCCAAAAAATTGACAGGACAGTGTAATTTAGAGCAACATTACCCAAAATATGTAAAATGCATATGGTTAATACTATAGTTCCATGTAATCAAATATTTATAGTCAAACAAAGTGAAAGTAATTGTAATCATATAGCTAATCCAGTATATCCAAAATGTTATTTCAGCCTGTATTCAATATAAAATTGTATTAATGAGATTCTGAATTATATATTAATCTTGAAATCCAATTGGTCTATGACACAATACATCTATGTTCTAATACTAAATTTTTAATGGTAAAAGTAAAATGCAGTTTTGCCAAAACAATTAGGTGTATTTAGAGGAAATCTATTTTATACTAAAGTCCCATTGCATGAAATCATGCCCATGTGGAGTATAGCGAGCCTGTCCCGATAAGGGCCAATTGTGGCAAGTTGGCAGCCAGGACCACAAAAGGTTGGGTTGGGGCAATCAGGGCCCTGATCCAGCTGTTGGCCACCATAGTGTGCATCATAGCGACTGGTCGTTTTGGGGCATTCTGGTCTCTTGGCATATATATATTTAAAATTTTACATTTAATTTAAATAAAATTAGTTCCTGGGTGACACAGATTCCACATCGCATTTCAAGTGCACAGTAGCCAATGGGACAGTCCAGGTTTACTGGGAAGAATGTGAATTTTGAGTCAGAAGCTCTAGGTTTGAATCCTATCCCTCCCACTTTATTATTAAAGACTTTTAGTTATGTTTTTTGGAGAGAGAGAGAAACATCGATATGAGAGAAAAATAGAGATCCACTACCTCCTGCACACCACTTCCTGGAGATTGAGCCCACAACCCAGGCAGGAACCAGCAACCTTTTGGTGCCTGGGATGACCCCAACCAACTGTGCACCACTAGCCAGATCTCTTCCATGACTGATGCCTGTTCTGTGAGTTATGCATGCATGTTCTTTGGCTAATCTTTTCATCTTCTTTCATCCAGTCCCCCTTCCCCTCTTCCCTCTGACCACTGTTAGTCTGTTCAATCTATCCATGCCTCTGGATCTATTTTGTTCATCAGTTTATTTAGTTCACTTAATTCTACAAATAAGTGAGGTCACATGGTATTTGTCTTTCTCTGACTGACTTATTTCACTCAGCATAATATTCTCCAGGTCCCTCTCAAAAGGCCATAAATTCTTTTTTATTTTTACAGCTGCATAGTATTTCATGACGTAAATGTCCCAAAGCTTTTTTATCCTCTCCTCTACTGATGGCACTTAGGCTGTTCCTTAAAGAAATATTTTTAGAAAAATTTATCCTTTCATTTTGATTATTAAGTTCTCAATATATATCTTAAAATAAAAATAGACTTTAAAATATTTTGAAGAAGAGATTAAGTGAAATGGACACAGTGGAAAGTGAGATTGTGTGTGTGTGTGTGTGTGTGTGTGTGCATGTATGTATCTGTATGTTTGGAAATGATACACATCAAGTTGTTGAAACTGTTTACCCCACAAAGAGGGACATCAAGAAGAAAAAAATTCCTGTTTCATTTCAAAGGCTTCCCTAGTCTTTCAGTTTTGAACAAAGGACATGTATTACTTTTATAATAAAAATCAAGACGTGTGAAAAAATTATCTTATACAAGGCAAAGGGTTCTGGGAATTAATATGGAGACATCAATAAGTCATAGCCACTTCACATCATTGCACACACCTCCCTACAGGGCTGGTGTGAGCTGGTGACTGGCAGTTTGAATTGCCAGCCCTCATAATGTTTTGTTTGGAATCATATGTGACATCCATGGTTGTTGCTCCCTTCTACGGCTTTTAAAACAAGACATGTCTCTTCATGTGTGTATCTTCTTGTATTTCAGTTTTAGCCTCTATGTTTGAATTGCTCCCAAGAACCCCTAAGTGAATTTCTGTTGTATTTTTATAATCTCTGTTTAGGGCACATAATCCCAAATATTACCTTGCCATGTAATGAAAATCATGTGGGTGCTTTCATGCTCAATGACCACAGAAAGATAAAGTTCACTTTAAGTACTCAGGTTTCCCTTGAAAAGAACACAGCAACACACAATTGTTAAGGGCTCATAAAGACACCCTCTCAACCCTTTCCTGCACTGGCTCTCAGCCAGCCTGCCCTGAGATCTCTGCTGAACCGATGGTCCAGATGTAAGTTCTTCTTGCCTCCACATATAAGTGCCCACCTGCGAGCTTTCACATGAAGATGCCTGAGTTACTGAATGTCTGCAGTCTAGGTGTGAGCTGCTGTCACAGAAGCCATGTGATGGGTGGCCTTTGTTTTCACAGCTCTGGGACTGGAAGCCTGAGGTCAGGGTACAAGCAAGGTCAAATTCCTGGAGAAGCCCCACTTCCAGGCTTGTAGATAACTGTGATCTCATTGTCTCCCCAGGGGGCAGGGAACAGTGAGCACAGTCATCTCTCTTCCATCTCTTCTTACAAGAGCACTTCTCCCACAGGAGGGTTCTGCCACTTTTGCATGCCTTCACATGAGAGGTTTAGGCTCCCACTTGTGAGTTCCAAGGGGACACAAACAGTGGGTCCATAGGACACTGTGCAAGGAGCTCACACTACAAAGATGAACAAACACACGTGGCTGCTGCCCTTAGGGAGCTTGTCACCAGGGAGACCTGTCCATCAAATACTGAAATGGAAACAGATCGCATGTGCTAGGGAAGAAGGTAGTGTGTGGGGATGCCAGGAACCAATTCCAATTTGTCCAATTACAAGAGTTTCATCAAAAGGTTGGTGAAGCTTGGCAGCTTGGCGGGGGTGAGGGGGGGCCCAACAAGGGCTGAGCCACATATGTAATTATCTGTTTGAATGGGTGGAAAGGCACTTCCCTCAAACCTAAATAGGATAACCGTTTGCTGCCAGAAAGCTCAGGGCATTTTAATCTGCATGCTATTGCCTCCTGTTGGCCAAACGCTTGAACAGCTGTAGGCTATTCCCCAATTTGACAATGCTTCTGTAAACCCTACCCTTTGAAACCCTGCCTTTTAAAGTGCATTATCTCCCACCTTGTCTTAGGACAATTTGTGTTAATAAATAGCATAGGATCCTGAGTCAAGGAGTAGTCTTTAGCTCCTTTAGCTGAAGCTCCTCTGACCCCCTAATGCCTTTCAAACTATCTTTTGTCTTTGGACTCCTTATTGAATCTAAACATCAGCCTTTCTCCTTATTGCTGAACCCTTCATCATGCTGGGACAAGAGCCCTGGAATGGGGAGTTAGAGAGCAGGTCAGGAAGGCTTGGGTTGAACTGAGATCCACAGAATGATGTTGTGCTAACTAGGCTGCAGGAGTGAGAAGAGGGCAGACCTTCCAGGTAGAACAGCATGTGCTGGAGCTTTGAAATAGAAGGTGGTATGGCCCACTCAGATAAATCAAGGTACAGCCATGTAGCTCACACTCAGAGGGCAGGCAAACATGTAGCAGGGCAACACATTGGGTTAGCAGGAGTCAGACCTGCAGGCCTTGGCAGGCTCTGCTACAAATGTGCACCTTTTAATCTTTATTCTAAGTCTTTAATGAAAACCTGATCTGGTCTTTAGTCCAACATCCATTCTAATTGGTTATTCCTTTTCATTAACTGAAGTTGTGGAACTCCGCAGACTTTCAGTTCTCTTAAGAAAGCCAGGAATTCATGTGGGTTCTCCTCCTTAGGGCCCTAGAACAGTCTCCATATGAATCTTCACCTGGGACCCCTGGTGAAATTTAAGACAAATCTGAGAATGAGGCCTCTTCCCTGCATTTCTAAAGGTCCTGATCCACAAAACAAGGTGGAGCACAGCCATCTTTATCTTTTACACCTTCTGTTGGACTTTCCAATGGAGAGAAAAGTCTTGGAACTATTGCATTAGAAATTTGGTTTGTGCACCACCCTTCTATGCTCATTAACTCATCCTCAGTAGAATAGATAATATTGCTAGTCACTTTGAGCAATGATCTAATGGAAAAGAAAGTTTATAAAGAGATCTTCCTAAACTCAATGGGATTTGTGATATCTTATTTTTTTGAAGTTTCTGAGTCTTCAAATATATTATGTAAAATGTTTCTATAAGTTTATATCACTTCTTTTGCTTTCCTCCTTACAAAGTTTTGATTCTTTCTGAGTAGTGTTTCAATTTACTCTGAAAATTAATTGGGTCAATTACAACAAGCTCAGTAAAGACTAGCATTTCAGATATTGCTATAATCAAAATACTTTCTTGCAATCCTATTATTTACACTTTCTAAACAGTTTAGAAGTATGAAAGAGGTTTCTTCCCAGACAAAATGTGACCTGGCGAACATCACCCTTTCTATCTGTGAGCCCTTCCCATCTGCCAGGCCTGGTGACTGCTCTTGCTGGGCCCATCCCCTAAGAGCCTGGGCCCACTTTCCTGACACACACAGAGCAAGACAAAAACACAACTGTCTTAGCAGCCAGAAGTGGGTGTGAGTCTAACAGCAACTAAGATGCTTCTTTCAGGACCTTTAAGTGGGACCCAACATATCCCATCAGTGAGAGGCCACATAGATGTAGGATGGGGACCAAAGGGCTGTCAGGAGCATGGACAAATGGCTGTGGATGTCATGTACTGAGAGGCACTGTGGAGAGAGGAGGCCAAACAAATGAAACCCAATGGAAAGTACAGGAAGGAAGAGTAAGGACAAAATAGGAGGGATTGCACAGTGATGGAATCCTGTAGCAGGGTGACTAATGGAGAGGCAGGAGGGACAAAAATACAGAGACAGAACCTGAGGAAAAAAACAGGAGGCTGAAGAGAGAAGACAGAGAAGAGACCGTGGGCAGAAAGACACTGGTGGGAAGAAATAATGATGCAAAGAGAGAGGTGAGAGAGAGGTTATCCCCATCCCGCCTGGGAGAAGGGGTAGAGCTTGGGGCTCTCTCTGAGGACACCCCAAGCGTCTCACCCACTCTCTTCCTGCCCCTGAGTTCTCTACTGGATTCCTATTTAGATCCCCCTTTCTTGCACATATTAGTTAGTACCTATTGCATTAGAAGTCTGTTTTATTACATTTCTCAATAATGCTAATTCCTTGAAATTCTAAGCTAACTCTGTAACTTCTGGCTTTTTATTTTTTTAAATTCTTCATTATTGAAAGTATTACATATGTCCCCTTTTCCCCTCATTGTCTTCTCCCAGCCTGCCCCTGCATCCCCCAACCCCCATTGTCTGTGTCCACTGGTTATGCTTATATGCACACAAGTTCTTTGGTTGATCTCTTAATCCACTGCACTCCTCTCCCTTCCCTCTGAGGTTTGACAATCTGTTCAATGATTCTGGGTCTCTGGGTCTATTTTTGTCCATCAGTTTATGCTGTTCATTAGAATCCACAAATGAGTGAGATCGTGTGATACTTCTCTTTCTCCAACAGGCTTATTTTGCTTAGCATCATGCTATCCAGGTTCTTCTATGCTGTTGCAAATGGTAGGAGTTTTTTCTTTTTCACAGCAGCATAGTATCCCATTGTGTAGATGTAACAGCTTTTTAATTCAGTGATGAGCACTGAGGCTGTTTCCAAATTTTAGCTATTATAAATTGGCTTTTTAACATTTTG
Organism: Lasiurus borealis; assembly: GCA_004026805.1. Classification (NCBI taxonomy): domain Eukaryota; kingdom Metazoa; phylum Chordata; class Mammalia; order Chiroptera; family Vespertilionidae; genus Lasiurus; species Lasiurus borealis. The sequence continues at coordinate 223,117 of PVJN01000148.1, read as the reverse complement.
TTTTGAGATAATATGAAGCTCACATAGTTGCAAAAATGAAACAGAGTTCCCAATACCCCTGACCTAAATTCTCCCAATGAAATCTTTTTACACCAACAAAACACAGCTCTCAAAAGCAGGAAGTTGACATTGATGAGATCCTGTTAACTGAACTGCAGACTGAACTTACATTTCAGCAGTTCCACATGCTCGAATTCCTTTCCTTAATGGACATGCCCATGGAATCTTATCACATGCATAGATTCATGTAACCACACCGAAATCTGTTGTCCTTTAAAAAGGTAATCCATTCCTATGGTTAAAAACCAAAATACTATTAAAACCTACTTATTGAGACATTTCAACCCCTACTCCCCAATTCATGTTGTTCCCTACCCCATAGTCACTTTTGTTATTTTCTTGTTTTTTCTTACATTCATTCTTTTTCAAAATACAAGCAACTTTAAAATCAATTTTTCTGCCTCAGATAAAAGTTAGCTCACTTAGAAAAACTCTTTTTCCTCTCACTATTTTCACTTAATAGATGTTGAAGATTATTTTGTATCCTCACAGGAGTTCCTCTTCCTTTCACAGGCACATAGTAGCCCATTGTATAAACGCTGCAACTTTAATTTACTTGTACAATCTTTGAGCAGCTTTCTGCACTAAAACAAACAAGACACAATGTCTTTCACAAAACAGCCATCTGGGAAAAGGCCTGGAGAAACTGTTCAATGTGCACAGTAGGCTGGGCGCTACTATCAGAAGACAGGGAGTAGTGTGGCCATCTGGCTATAAGCAAGGAAAGCACGGCCAAGTCCAAGTTGGGAACACACCCAGCCATGGAAAGAGGAATTTATTTATGTAAATCCAAGAGTGCATCACCCAAATGGTTTAAGGTAATGGGATCACAGAAATTAAAAATAGGCATTGTGTTTTAGGAGAAACCAAGATGGTGGCATAGGTGAACACCCAAGCTGCTGTCTCACACAATTTCAAAACTACAACTAAAATACAGAACAGACACCATCCAGAACCACAGGAAAGCTGGCTGAGTGAAAATTCTACAACTAGAAGTAAAAAAAAAGAGGGACTCAGAAAGTCTCAGAGGAGCTGTAAAAAGCTGAGGTATGGAGACTTGCTCATGGAGAGGACTGGCTAAGGAGGGTCTGGCTGGCTTTGTCTAGCAGGAGAAAGATGAGAAATCCCAACTGCATTGAACCCCAACTCTAGACAAGACTCGTATGGGGGAGTATGGACTGTTGTGAAAAGGAAGGAGTGAATGAAACTTAGGAGAGCCATGAAAGATAGGTCTGGGGGCTCACACAAGTACATGTGGAATGGCATATGAAAATGCTGATTGTGCCACTGGCTTTCTCTGGTGGGAGAAAACACTGAAATCCAGGTCCAATTGCACTGAACCCCAGTTTCAGGTAAGACCCTGGGGACACAGACTCATACGGGTCTCTAGAGCCCACAGAAACTCAGGGGAACTGGAAAGGCAGAGTTCCAATTCACGTGCTCAAAGCAGAAGTCTGGAGGCAAGCATACATGCACAGATACAGCTGATCCTCACAACCAATTGGCTTGGAGGTCAATCCCTCCAAGTGATACCAACAACAATCAAGACTTAACTACAACAAGGCTGTACACCCAGTTCACAAAGGGGTGTACCAAGAGTGTCAAACTCAGGTAACTGAGGAGGCTGAGCCACTGGGCCACATACGGCATCTAGCAAATAAAGCTACTCTACTAACTCAGGGAAGCAGCAAAAATGCAGAGACAAAGGAACAGATCACAAATTAAAGAAATGGAGAAAAACAAACGACTGGAAATAGAGTTCAAAACCATGGTCATAAGGTTTTTAAAGAATTTCCTAGAAAAAAATGAATAAATTTAGTGAGACTCAAGAAGAGATGAAAAAGGACCAACTAGAAATTAAACATACACTGACTGAAATAAAAAATATTATACAAAAACCTAACAGCAGATTAGAGGATCACAAGAATCAAGTCAAAGATTTGAAATACAAAGAAGCAAAAAACACTCCACTGGAAAAGTAAAAAGAAAAAAAGGGGGAAGATAGTGTAAGGAGCCTCTGGGACAACTTCAAGTGTACCAACATCAGAAGTATGGGGGTGCCAGAAGAAGAAAGAGAGCAAAATACTGAAAACCTATTTGAAGAAATAATGACTGAAAACTTCCCCCACCTGGTGAAAGAAATAGACTTACAAGTCCAGGAAGCACACAGAACCCCAAACAAAAGGAATCCAAAGAGGACCACACCAAGACACATCATAATTAAAATACCAAGAGCAAAAGACAAAGAGAGAATATTAAAAGCAGCAAGAGAAAAACAGTTAATAAACCTACAAAGGAGCACCCATATGATTGTCAGCTGATTTCTCAATAGAAACTATGCAGGCCAGATGAGAGTGGCAAGAAATATTCTATGTGAGGAATAGCAAGAACCTACAACCAAGATTTCTCTACCCAGCAAAGCTATCATTCAGAATTGAAGGGCAGATAAAGAGCTTCACAGATAAGAAAACGAAAGGAGTTCATCAACACCAAACCAGTATTATATGAATTGCTGAAAGGTATTCTTTAAGAAGAGGAAGAAGAAAATAGTAAAAGTAGAAATTATGAACAACAAATACATATCTATCAACAAGTGAATCTAAAAATCAAGTGAATTGAAAAGCTGATGAACAGAATAAACTAATGAATATAATAGAATCAGGAGCACAGAAAGGGAATGGACTGATAATTCTCAGGGGGAAAGAGGTGAGGGGGGGCAGGGAGAGACTGGACAAAAATCATACACCTATGGATGAGGAAAATGGGGGTGAGGTAAGGGGAGAGGGTGAGGTGGGAGCCAGGTGGAGAGAGATATGGGGGGCGGGAAGAGGAACAATTGTAATAATCTGAACAATAAAGATTTATTTAAAAAATAAAAAATAAATAGGCCTTGGAGACTCAGCCAACATTGGAAACTGGCAGGAGCCTGTTAGGTGACTGGATATGGTGCTTACTTGGGAAAGTGAGGCCATAACTTCATTGTCTAGGGCAAGCTGAAAATGAGAGTTTGTTTCCGAATGATAGGATTAATTACAAGGCCATATTTTAGAGATATTTTTGGTAGGTTTATTCAGCTTTGTATTTTTAGTTCATTTTATACAAGTCCACTTTCTGTTAATTACTCATTTTTTGTTTTATTATTCTTTCTGTTATGATAAACAAAATGTATTCAGAATTTATTCTGTAATTGTTGAAAAGATATATTTAACACAAACTTAAATTCATTTAAGATACTTTTGATGGCCATTACCAAAGAGTAGATGTTTTCTTTGATTCTCCTTGAAAGGAAGAAATAAATATTCTCAGTTGGAGTTCAAAAGGCCAGCATAATAATTACATTAAACTTCAACTCAATAAAACTACTAGAAACACACAGGTCTTATTGCTTTAGTGATGGCAGAGCTTGCCAGCAAGGCAGTTAAGTTCAATGCATATCATTTGAACATCTCTCATGGGACACATGCCCAAGAGGGACTTTCTACTCCAAGAATGCCCTGGTCCCTCCCATCTGAGGTAATCATGACCTCACTATGCAGAACAAATACCAGCTAGCTACTCCGAAAAATGAGTAGAGTTTATGTGCTGGTGTGGGTGACAATGGCAATTCATTTCCCCAGCCATTTATACATCACCCTTTCCACTTTCTTCATAGTTTTTTTTTTTAAATCTCTGTTTTTCTCATTCATCCATTTACTTATCATTTACATCCACACATGAAAACAAATTTCAAGAATATAGAGTTCTTAGCTGCCTTCTTCACTGTCACATGCCCACATCCAGGTCATTGTCTGACACAAAGGAGTATTCTGTAAACCTTTAAAAAAATTAGATTCTTTTATTATTTTAAAATATGTTTTTACTTATTTTAGAAAGAGGAAGTGAGAGGGAGGAAAACATTGATGTGAGAGATAAAAATCCATCAGCTGCCTTCCATATGCAGACTGAACCCCCAACCTGGGCATGTGCCCTGATGGGGAACTGAACCATAACCTTTTGGTTCACAGGACAACACCTGTCCAACCAACTAAGCCACACTGGCCAGGGCTCCATAAACCTTTTTGAATGAATGGGACAGAGTTGGCAGTCTAGGCTATAGGAAAGGCCTTGAGACCAGGAGCCAGGTGAGACCTGAATTCCTATCTCCCCTCGGACATTTGCTGACCATGTAAGCCAGCAGAGAAAATGATATCCTCTAGCTATGGTTTATAAAATGGGACTAAGGCTTCAGAATCCAAATGCAGGTTCTAGTCAGGGAGTTATCTGAGCCCTGCTGCTTACTGGCTGCATGTAATCTTGGGCAACCTACTTAACCCCTGAACCTTAGCTTTCTCATTTTTAAAGTGAGCAACTATTAATAACCTACATCTAGGATTGTTGGGAGAGATGCCATTGTAATAACCTGGATTTTGTTTTATTTTATTTATTTTTTTTTGTTTGTTTATTTTGTGTTGTTGTTAATCCTCACCGGATAATATTTTTCCATTGATTTCCAGGGAGAGAGGAAGAGAGAGGAAAGACAGAGAGAAACATTGATGTGAGAGAAACACATTGATTATTTGTCTCCTGCAGGAGCTCTGACCCGGGCCCGGGCTGGGGCTGAGTCTGCAACCCAGGTATGTGCCCTTGACCCGAACTTACCAGGGACTTTTGGTCTGCAGGCCGATGCTCTATCCACTGAACAAACTGGCTAGGGTTGACTTGATTATTATTTAACAGGGAGGGAGTGGAAGGGTTCCCTCCCTTGTTTCTGGCTCTGTTGAAACCCCAGCGGCACCTTTTCCAGGACTGGCTGCAGGGGCAGGGGTCTTTGGAACCCAAGACATGTAACTCCATGCCAATAAAGCCTTCTCTCACTTCCCACCCTCCTGTGCGAATCTTAGGAAATTCATTTTCTGAAGATAATTCAACTACCTCACTCCTAGGAGGGACCAGGGAGTTTAATTCTCAGGTAACAGGAGAACTGCCTGTTTTCTCCATAGTATGTAGCAAGGTGTCTGGTCCCTGGTAACTACGCAGTACAATGTAGCCACTTCTGTCACCAGTATTATTGTGAGACTCAAATGAGACGTGGTGAAGGAGCGGCCATGACTGCAGGAGGAGCTCACGGGGGTAGATTTCCAGACTGCCAAGCCTCTCTCTCAAGGAAGCTTCTAGAACCACAGTACTTTTAACCAAATTCGTAGGCAGAGTGTAGATTTCCAGACTGCCAAGCCTCTCTCTCAAGGAAGCTTCTAGAACCACAGTACTTTTAACCAAATTCGTAGGCAGAGTGAAGACCCTTCCTTCCAAATGCTGGCATTCTGATGGAGTGAGATTTGGGGGGAATTCCTTTTAACTGGCCCTCACATAATCCTTTAAAGTCAGCCATTTACTCTGTCTAAAGAGATAAAGAAAATACCTTTTAGTCCAATTTTCCTGGTTATGGAAATGCTTAAGAATTCAAAAATATGTCATAAAGAGGCAGTTTGCAGACATGTATTTGAAAAACAGAGAACCACAGTCCTTCTCCTTATAAAATTATATATATAAAATAAAAGCTTTTTATTTATTGGTGTTACCCTGGAAACACACCCATTAGAATTTCAAATATTAGAGCTGCACCCGCAATATACTGTTTGCTTAACGAATGTAGACATTACATTAGTGGGAAATTGAAGTGTATAGTAACAGTTTTACCCACAAAGAGTAAGGCAGAGCTATTCAAAATGTAGAAGTTTGAAATGGGGTATTTAAACATGGCAAAATGAAGGTTTCTAAAAGCACATGGAAGCATTCTATCCCTTTTTCATAGTGTCCTCTATTAAAGTAGAAAGTGTCCAATTTCTGTGTAATTTAAATTATAGATGCCTGATGTGAGCATATGTTAAGAAGTTTGAATTTTGAATAAGCTACACAAAATTCAAATGCCGCATGTAGCGTTTTATTTGTTAAAGCCCAAGTCAATACAAGTAAATACCTAACCATGGTGAAAAACTTTCTTGAAGTTTCCTTTACATCTTAACTGAGCTAAAAGTTACTCCTGGTTATCATTTTATTAGAGGCCCAATGCACAAAATTTGTGGAGAGTAGGCCTTCGCATCCCCGGCTTCATCCAGAAGGTCATTCTGCTGTTCAGCTGTTCAGTTGATTTGCATATTATGCTTTTATTATTATAGATATTAGTATTGATGCTAGTTTTTCGGTATGAAGGTTTTCTAAATAACATGAATGAAGGGTGGGAGGTGAGTCTGCCACTAGCCTTGTGCTCCCTCCACACATCAGGATGTACATGAAGTTGGAGGAAAATACATCATATCGGGATTTGTACTAACAATGGAGTGGTAACCACTCCCATGGTTACCCAGGAAGCGAGGGAACCTGGTGTAACATAGTTGCAGTGTATTCTTTTCTGAGATAGGACAGAGCATACTTCCTACCTAAGGAAGTTGATGAGTGATTCGGGAAGGTCACCGTTTTACAATGGAGAGCCAAGGACATAAAATTACTGTGGATGCTAATGAGTTATTGGCCAGTTCATAGGAGGAGGCAAAAGTAGTCACTGGGGGAAACATTTGCCAAGGAAAGGTTATTTCTTTGGTTAGGTATTTTTATCCTTGTATGTTTTGGCTGACCAGGCAAAGCTTCACAAGAGCAGACCACATAATGACATGGGCATCTCATCCCATCTCACTTCATAGAGTGAAAGTAAAAGGCAAAGGCTGTATTTGTGTCTGGGACTGCCAAGCACAGCACCATAAATTGAGGGCTCACATGAGAGATGGCCACCCTCCCACAGTTCTGGAGGCTGAAGGAGGAACCTTTGTCCCAGGGCCCTTCTCCTTCTGGGACTCAGGAAGCCTCGCCCTTCCCCAGCCTCTGGTGGCCAACCGGGTGGGCATCCTGGGCCTGCAGCTGCACAGCTCCGGTCTGCGCCTCCAGCACCCCACAGAGGTTCTCCTGTGCTTCTGTTTCTCTGTGTTGTCCCGTTTGCATAAGAACACAGTCAGAGCAGTTGAGAGCCCACCTGATAACCTCGTCTTCTCTGGTTATTTCTGCAAAAGAGTTGATTTCCAAGGGCAGTCACACTTACAAGCTCCAGGCTTAGGATTTCAATGCCTCTTGATGGGGTGGGGGGTACAATCACACCTATAAGAAGACTTGGGGGAAAGTAAGATTCCTTGAAAGAATCACTTTTTCTATAGAAGTAATAGACACTCTAGGTCCCTGCGGGTTATAGTAATACACCACCCATGTTGGCCTGAAAAACATCCATTTTAAAATACAATGTAGAAAGCAAATTACAGAGTATATTTATTTGTATCTTATTATGCAAAAGTTAGGAAATATTTGAGTTAACTTGGTAGAAATATTTGTCTAATCTTATAATTCAAAGTGAGAAAGAAGATAGGCAGCTTGGATAACTTTTGTGGTGTCTCATTGCTTATAGAGTGGTCTCTGGGTAAGGTCCTCTCCACTATAACGATGGAATAGCTGCACATTCTACCGTTTCCATGGTAGATGCTTGCATTGGTATGATCTGCAACACTCAGTGGTAACATTCCACCACATGTGGCAACATGACTAACTGTTTCAGAGACCCTGGATGGACTGGATGTACCCAGTTCCCATTAGTGGCTTTAATTGGAAACCTGCCTCCACTTTTTCTTGAAATAATTTTTTCATTTTAACTTTATTATCCAATTCTTACCTCGTTAGCTGGCAGGGCAAACATTTCAAAGGAATGGAAATGTGAAGTGTGCCCTGGACATTTCCTTTGACTGAGCCTGCTAGTTTTATCTGGGCAGTTGAAGAATTCATGAGCCTTTGCTTCTCCAAACTGGAAGGATGCCATGAGAAGATGTGAAAAACCGAGTGTGAGGTTTGAGTTAGGAATATGGGAAGATGAATAAGAAGTGGCTAGTCATTGTACCAGAGACTCATAATTGCTCTTGTCAATTGAGTGGGGTCTAAAATGACTATGGTAGCCTTCTAGAATGTTCAAAAAAATTTAAGAGAAAGTGCTCATTTTTAATATTACCAATCATAAATAAAGATGTGCAATCCATCCCCCAAATACCAAATATGGTAATCAATTAGGTGATCTGAATGGAATACTCATTTCCTAGTTTAAAAATAAGCTACTTGAAAGAAGCCAGAGAAAGACAAGTGCCATATGATTTCACTTATATGTAGAACATAATGAACAAAATGAACTGACAAGCAAAAAAGAGACAGACCATAGATATAGACAACAGACTGGCAGCTGTCAGAAGGGAGGGTGGTTGGAGGACTGGGTGAAAAAGGTGAGAGGATTAAGCAAAAAAACAAAATCAAAAACAAACAAAAAATGCTCATAGATTCCAAGAAGAAAGGGAGGTGGGGAAGGTAGAAGAGGGTGAAGGGCAGATAAATGGAGATGGAAGGAGACTTGACATGGATAGTGAATATAAAATACAATATATAAGTGATGTATTATAGAGTTGTATACCTAAAACCAATATAATTTTACTAACCAATATTGTCTCAATACATTCAATAAATATAAAAAATACAATCTTTAATTTATAGCCATTTTAAAATAAAATAAGTGTTTGGTGTGCCCTTTTTAAAAAAGAAAAGAAAATGAGTCTCAGAATGATAGGACATTTGGGCTGGAAAGGTAGGATTTACAAACCAGTACTTTCATGTGACTCAGAGTCTCAAGGGAGGTTTTACCTAAGGTGGTTATTTCACATGCATCGTTTGATACCCCACATTCCACCTTCTCCTTTACATGCTGACACCCCTTGAGTGCTGAGCTCCAAGTTTCTGCTTTTTTATTCTGTTTTTTAAAGAGATGCTTATTTCATTCTGTAGTAAAATAGAAATATTTTTCCTCTTTTTGTTTCATTCCATGTGTTCCCAATGAATCTGCTAATTCCTGCACAGACCACATAAAATGGATAGTGTACTAAGTGGATGCCCTTCTAACAATGCAGGAAAGAAAGGCTTCTAATTTGTCACGTTGTTCATTAAACCACGTGATGTATCCTGTACTCAACAATTTCCATACCCCTACACCTTCATGGCAAACTTCCATCGAATGATATGCTTATCAGCGTTCTCTCTCTCTCCATCTCTTCCTCTCTCTCTCTCTCTCTCTCTCTCTCTCTCTCTCTCTCTCTCTCTCTCTCTCATACACATACACATACACACACACACACACACACACACACACACACACACACATGCACACATACACCTCTAAAAGTAGCAGGTGATCAAAAAAGCACTGGTGGTTCTAAAATCAAGTCCTAACTTAGTACCTAGCTTCCTTACTTTAAGAATCTTCTTCCTGACACAACTCTAATCCATATCACCTGGCTTCCTCAATCAGACTGCCATGTCACTCTCCTCCTGTCCCTGGAATGCCAGGGCTGCTTCAGAGTCTTGAGTTTTCTCTGGAATGTTCTGGAATGCACTCTTCAAAGATCTTCACTTGGCTAATCCTTCCCATCATCTATATCTAAGCTCAAAAGTCTTCCCAGTTTAAGATATGCCTTAACCCATACATCTGAATCCACAATCTTGTTTTATTGCTTTATGATGCTTATCAATCTTTGAAGTTTGATTTGTTGATTTGCTTTTTTGTTCAATTTTACCCAATTGAACATAAGCAGTGTGAAGGTGGAAAAGGAGCATTGTCCACCCTATTCACCAGGACAACCAAGCAAACAGTTGGCACTCAAGGAAAATTTGTGAAATGTAATAATACATTTCAATAATAAAATAAGTAATCAATTATAATATGTACAAATATGCCTAGTATCTTAAAGAAAAAAAGAAATAAATGCTAATAATGATGACCGTTTACTGAACACCTCCTGAATGCAACGTATTCAGCCTAAATTTTCTCGTGAATTTCTCACATGGACTCTGGGCCATAGCACTAGTGAATAGCCAAGAGGGATTTGAAACTATGCCTGTCATATAGCAAAACCATGTTATTAACCATCATCCATACATGTGGAAAGAAAATCAGGTTACCCAAAATGGGGGATTCAAAGCTAAACTCGCCCCTATTTCAAGTTCCTTTGATCATTCCTATGGGTTATTCATGAATAAACACTCCCTGTGGGACTTGCATCTTCATATATTTTTGTGAGCAGTGACAGACATGTCTACTTAAATATGCTTGAGTGAAAATATAAAATAGCATAAATGAATGAATTAGCCCATAGAATTGGACAGATAATGGGACCCCTCGAGAGATGTTTGACTGCCCTTTTAGGCCTGATCTGAATAGGGCCTAATCAGGCAGTTGGACATCCCTCTCACAATCCAGGACTGCTGGCTCCCAACTGCTCACCTGCCTGCTTTTCTGATTGTCCTTAACTGCTTCGGTCTGCCAGCCTAATCACCCCCTAACCACTACCCTGCCAGCCTGATTGCCACTAACTGCTCTCCCCTGTAGGCCTGGTCACCCTTAACTGTCGTTCCTGCAGGCCTGGTCCTCCCAACTGCCCTCCTCTGCAGGCTTGATTGCTCCCAATTGCCCCTTCTTCCACGCCTGGTCCCCACCAACTGCTCTCCTTCCTGGCTAATCGCCCACAACTGCCCTCCATTGAGGCCTGATCCCTCCCAACTGCTCTCCCCTGCTGACCATCTTGTGGTGGCCAACGGGGGCAGCCATCTTTGAGCACATGGAAGCAGCCATTTTGTGTGTTTGAGTAATGCTCAATTTGCATATTACTCTTTTATTAGATAGTATAGAGACCTGATGCAATAATGGGAGCCAGCTGATTTGTCCTAAAGTTTGTCCCTGATCAGGGTGGGGGTTTCCTTGGGGTGTGAGGCAGCCTGGGCGAGGAGCTTGTGGTAGTTTGCAGACTGACCAAGTCCCCTGACAACTCAAGCAGAGGCCATGGTATTTGGGATTTATTTATCTTCTATAATTGAAACTATCTAGCCTTAAGAGGAGGCCAGAGCCTGTCAGGGAAGGAAGCTTAGCTTCCTCCACTGCCAGAGGCAACCCAAGCCTCTGGCTGGCACCAGATCCATGGTTGCCACCATATTTGTTGAGATTTACTTATCTTCTGTAATTGAAACTTTGTAGCCTTGAGCAGAGGCCAGGTCAGGCTATGGTGGGAAGTTTGGCTTCCTCCATTGCCAGGGAAACCCAAGCCTCCTGCTCACTCTATGGTGGAAGCCATCTTGGTTGGGTTAATTTGCATACTCACTCCTGCATGGCTGGTGGGAGTGGTGGAGGTATAGTCAATTTTCATGTTTCTCTTTTATTAGATAGGATATATTTTAAAGATGCTATAGTTAATGGAAAATATAGGGTAAGAAGTATTTTAAAATTAATTATGGAACATCAAAGGTATAATCACAGTATTCATATTTTAAATGAATCTAATATTTTCTATGCTGGAGGAGTCAGTGTTAATGCTAAAATATTTTACACTTATGTACTGTTAATTGCACATATTTTTTAAACACATCATTTTATTCAAAATATTAGAGGCCTGGTGTACAAAAATTCATGCACTTGGGAGGCAGGGGGTTTCCTCAGCCTGGCCTGCACCCTCTCACAGTCTGGAGCCTTAAGGATTGTGCTACTGATGGCTTTCTTCTACAGGAGGCTACCAGTGGGTTAATCAGGGAACAGTGCCACCCCCATCACCCCACTGCTGCCATCACCACTGGCCTCCCTCTGCAGGAGGTGACTGGGCTGCTAATCAGGGGGTGGTGCCAGCCAGCATGGTCCCTCTTGCCCCCCCCCCTCATCACTACTCTGCTGCTGCTGGTCACTGCCATCTTCCCCCCATTGCTGTCCCCTCCCTTTCCCCTTTTGCACATGCCTTGGCTGGCCTGGAACCCCCTGCTTGTTGGCTGCACCTCACGACAACTGATCATTCTGCCATTCGGTTGATTTGCATATTATGCTTTTATTAGATAGGACTAGTGGCTGGGTGCATGAAATTCATGCACATTAAAAGGGGATTAATTAGAGGAAATATCTTAATATTGCTATCTTCCCTTTCTCTATAACAGAAGTATCAGAGATGAAAGAATATCAGTAAAGTGTATATGAAAATCTTCCACCTGTCAGAGTCTGGGAGTGCTGAAAGGACCCAGATTCCAGTCCCCACGCACCCGCAGTGCCTTAAAATTATGTGAGATCCAGACCCAGCTGGCCCCAACCCCGTTAAGAAAGATCCAGATCCATTTACCCCACCCTTGCCAAGCCCTGCCAGGCAGGACACAGCCTCAGGCCTCCTGGTGCATGCCAGGCAGGAAGTGCAATCTCAGGTCCACCTGAACATCCTTAGGTCTCCTGGCCAGGCACCAAAGCTAGTGACATGGCCTGAGTTGCCCTGGACCAGCATCAGGGTGGGGGTCATGGCCTGAGTTCTCTTGTCCTGGCACCGGGGTGGAGAGCACAGCCTGAGGTCCCCTGTCAAGCCCCACCAGGCAGGGGTCACGATCTCAGGTTCCCTGGCCTGGCACTGGGGTAAGAGTATCCTGAGGTACCCCAGCATGGGCTGGAGTGGGGTCCTGCCTTGAGGTCCCCTACAAAGCCATTCTGGGTGGAGGACACAGCCTGAGATTCCCCATCAAGCCCTGCTGGACAGGGGTCATGTTCTGAGATCCCTGGTCAAGCCCTGCTTGAGGGGAGTGAAGCCTCAGGTTCCCCGCTGGGTGGGGGATGTGGCCTGAGATGCCCCATGAAACCCTGCTGGGTGAGTGGCATAATTTCAGGGCCCCTGTCAACCCCACCTGGTGGGGGCACAGCCTCAGGTCCCCCAGGCTGGGGTGGGGATGGGGCCTGAGGTCCCCTGGCTCAGCACTGGGGCAGGAGGTGCACCTTGAGGCCCCTGTCAATCCCTGCTGGGTAGGAGTTGTGACCTGAGTACCCCTGTCAAGCTCCACCAGGTGGGACATGCAGTCTCAGGTCTCTGCTGATATCTCATTAAGCTTTTATGGGAACTTGGCCTCCATTGTGGGTGCAGCCATCTTGTGATATGGAAACCCTGACTCTGCTGTGGGCACTGCCATATTTATGACAATGTGATGGTCAATTTGCATATTCCATCTTTATTAGATAGGATTTCTTATTTCTTTTAGTGCTTTAAAATGCTTTTTGTATGCTGAAATTTGATTTCTCATAAGTTTGCTTAAAACACTAATTTTGTTCAGAACATCACATCAAATTAATACTAAACAAATACATTTAAAAGTGAATAATTTTGGAAGTGTACCATTGCCTTGCATTACAGAATCTATCTACTTTTTAAACTCCTTGCTTAGAATTACACACTATGTTTGATGATGCTAAATTGATGCAGTCTCTTAATTCTCAATGCTGCTTATTCTTCATAGGCTGAAGTATCCTATCTAATAAAGAAGAATATGCTAATTGACTCTCATGCCATTGCAAAAATGGCAGTGTCCACAGCCAATAAGGAGGGAATATGCTAACTGACGCCCTGACATCAAAGATAGTGAGCCCTCAGCCACCCATGACTGGCCTAAGGTGCAGGCAAGCCTTGATGGTGGCTTCCCAGTTGCCCAGGGCCAGCCTGAGGTGCAGGCAAGCCTCAGATGGTAGCTTCCCAGGTACCTAGGGCCACTTGATGCTCAGGTAACCAGGGCTAGCGAAGGCTTGCACTACTGATAGTAGCTGCAGGAGAGGTGTGATGGGGCATTGCCATCTCCTGATCACTGGGTCATCTCCCACCACTGAGGGCTCTGGATTATGAGACGGGGCAGGTTGGGCTGAAGGACCCTCCCTCCAGTGCATGAATTTACAAGCACCAGGCCTCAAGTGTATGTGTGTGTGTGTGTGTGTGTGTGTGTGTGTGTGTGTATTCTATATAATAAGAGCCTAATATGCAAATTCACTGAACAGCAGAATGACCAGTGGAACGACTGGCAGAACAACTGTTCTTATGACACACACTGACCATCAGGGAGCAAATGCTCAATGCTGGAGCTGCCCCAACACACGGACTCCAGGCCAGCCAAAGTAGGTGCCAGCAGGGTCCCCCAAATCACACAATTGGTCTCCCCACAGATTGGCCCTGATTGCTGGCCAGGCCTAGGGACTCTAGCCATGCACAAATTTCATGCATCAGGCCTTCTAGTGTGTATGTGTGTGTATTTAGAGGCCCAATGCACAAAATTCAAGAGACTGCATCAATTTAGCATTTTACACACACACACACACACACACACACACACACACACACACACACACTAGAGGATCTCGTGTGTGTGTGTGTGTGTGTGTGTGTGTGTGTGTGTGTGTCTGTGTGTGTGAACTAGAAGCCCAGTGCATGAAATTCCTGCATGGCTAGGGTCCCTAGGCTAGGCCTGGGTGTCCGTCAGCCCATCCTGCTCCCTCTCCAATCTGGGACCCCTTGAGAGATGTTCGACTGCCTATTTAGGATCATGCCTAAATGGGCAGTTGGACATCCCTCTCACAATCTAGGACTGCTGGCTCCCAACTGCTCACCTGCTTGTCTTCCTGATTGTCCCTAACTGCTGATGCCTGCCAGCCTGATCACCCCCTAACCATTCCCCTGACAGCTGATTGATGCCTAACTGCTCTCCTGCCAGCCTATTTATCCCTAACTGCCCTCAGGGCCTGATTATTCCTAATTCCCCTCCCCTGTGGGCCTGATCACCCCTAACTGCCCTCCCCTGTAGGCCTTGGTCCCTTCCAACTGCCCTTCCCTGCAGGACCGGTCACCCCCAACTTCCATCATCTGCCAGCCTGGTCACCCCTAACTGATCTCCCCTGTAGGCTTGATCACCCCCAACTGCCTTCCCTTGCAGGCCTGGTCCCTCCCAACTGTCCTCCCTTGCTGGCCTGATTGCCCACAACTGCCCTTCCCTGCTGACCATCCTGTGGTGGCCATCTTGTGTCCACATGGGGGCAAGATCTTTTGTGTTGGAGTGATGGCCAATTTGCATATTGCTCTTTTATTAGGTAGGTGAGAGTCCTGGTGCACAGGTGGGGGCCAGCTAGGTTTGCCCTGAAGGGTGACCTGGATCAGGTGAGTGTTCCTTTGGGGTACGGGGTGGTCTGGGCAAGGGGCTTATGGTGGTTTGCAGTATCGCCACACACCCCAAGTGGAGGCCCTGGTATCTGGGATTTATTTATTTTCTACAATTGAAACTTTGTAGCCTGGAGCAGAGCCAAGCCTTCAGCTCACACAGCCATTGAAACTTTGTTGCCTTAAGCAGAGGCCTGGACCATGCAAGGTGGCAGAAAGCTTGGCTTCCTCCATTGCCAGGGGCAACCCAAGGCTCCCTCCTGCTCTCTCTGTGGCTGTAGCCATCTTGGTTGGGTTAATTTGCATACTCCCTCTGATTGGCTGGTGGACATGGCTGGTGGACATGGTTTGTGTGTGTAGCAGATGTACTGTCAATTTGCATATTACTCTTCTATTAGATAGGATATATATACACTGTTGGAACAACAGTCTTTGCTTTTGTCTATTGGAAAATTGTCCTCATAATATTAATTTTCTTAGGACAACAAAACCTTGCATCATATGCCAAAAAAAATTAAGATAAATACACAAATCACTTATGCTGGAGTTAACAAAATTATAATAAAAGTACGAAAAAATGTCAAAACAATATCAATATGAATGGTACCTTCTCAGCTCTAATGCCTTTTTTCAGTGTGAAACCTGGACCAATATGCAACTATCCTGAAAAAAAAAGTATAATAAAAGCCCCTATATAGCCTGATCTGAGTCATTTGCCTACATCAAGATGTCAAACTGATGGCCCGCAGGCCACATGCCTAGTTTATTTGGCCTGTGTTAGCCTTTGAGATTAACATGCTTGACCTACATCATGTACTGTAGCTAGGTCATGTGCTGTTCTGGTGGGTCTTTCTTTAATTTAAGGGCCTGGGGTTAAGATCATTTCAATAGAAGTCTCTGGGCTGGGGCATAGGAAGGCTCTGCTCTAAGAAAAGCTGTGAATAGCAGCCTGCAGAAGACTTCATTCTGCCTTGCTTGTTTGATTACAGAAATAAATAGAAATATAGGAAGGGATTTTTATGTGTTCAATATTTAGCGAAAGTACAATTTTCACTGCACTGTGTCTGTATAGAATTAAAATCCAGACATCCTCTTTACTTTCCTAGGTGTTTGTTGTTTGTCTAGTTTGGTGTTTGATCGCTGTCTCTCCTCTGATAGCTGATGGAAAAAACTACCCTTGGTATTGAACACCTGGTCCAATTAGATAGCAATCATTGACAGGTGGGGGAATAGGTGTGTGCCTGTTTCCTTAGAAAATTCAAATAGAACACCTGCTCCTGTCCATGGGGGAGTTGGTCAGATGCTGAAAGCTGAGCTTTATTTGAATGCTAATTCTAAAGGAAATGAATGCCTGCCTTTTTGCAGCAATTCCAGCAAAGTCCCACTGCTGAAATCCACTCATTCCTGTTTCCCCACAAGTCCCCCATGCTCTGATTCTCCTCTGTTCGAGTTCACAAATAAATTCTGTCTGCAAATAATTCTTCCTACATACCATTGAATAAAATAAAAACAATACATGCATTTCTTTTTTAGAAGGGATTGATTTGTGAAAGAGAAATCCTTACAGTACGCCTAGTGCGGGCTGGGCATACACAGCCCCTCCTTATGCTGGCAACTAGTCATGGAAGGAGAGTCCCCATTTTTGTGATATTAGAACTGCATTTTAAGTGCACTTAGCAGATGCTTTTATACTGAGTCTTACAAGTTCTTAAATACATGATGTGTGATGAGAGATCCACCTGGCCCCTGAATGAAATGAAATGGGAGCAGCTCAGCACAAAGATCAATAAAGGCATGTTCAGGCCTGTATTTTGAGATAGTTGCTGAAACCTGACTTACTCGGTTATTCTTGGGTCATATAGATAGTGATGATGATGATGGTGATATATGAACTCATTAAATAGGGTATAAAATATATTGAAAAATCATCAGTTAGACATAAAAAGTTTTTTGGGTTAAAACTTGCCTCTGACAGTTTTTTGTCTTAAAACTTTTTGTGGGATGGATTCTGCAGTTCCACAGCTCTCCTAGTCTATCACTTCAAACTGAAATAATAAAAGCTACTTGTGCAGTGGAGCTGATAAGTGACATGTGTTAGCATTTTCTCCTACACGAAGAGTGTAACTCACTTAAAAAATCGTTGGAAAGTTTGATTTTCATCATCTTGAGGGAAGAATAATCAATGATTTATTACTTATTTGTCAGCTTAGAATGGTGTACCTGGGCCACCCACACCCCTGAGCTGGGCATTGAAGGGAAGCCAGCTTTGCTGGGACAGGAACTGGGTTTGCCCTGAAGCCCTTTGGAATTGACTGAAAGGTCAACTCTTACTCCACAACCCTGATGATTTATCCAGAAGATACAGTCCTCACCTCACTTTATTCTTACACCATCTGTGCACGGCTTTCAAACTCAAAAATTTTGCTAAACTTCATTTTATGTACAAATTTTCAACTATCATAGTATCTGACAAATGAAGTAATTTTAATGACCCACAGCAATCAGCTCCTGTTGAAGCCCAGTATGCAAATTGTGTGTACTGATAGCTTAGGCTCCAGAGAAATAGCCTTGTGTGACTGGTTAATTATTTAGAGTATTTTGAAATTTAATTTTTGTCAACATTGACAGATGCCATCCGTGTACTACTTGGACTGTTGTATATGAAAAAGGCTAAGCATATGCAGAAATCTCATGTTTGTGAGCTTACAGTGTGCTTGACAAATGGTTTAATAATAGCTATTCATCACTGAGCAGTTGTGGAAACTCCTCCCAGGTCTGTGGTCTCTGTGAGGGAGGTCAGAGGAACATGAGTGAAGAAGGAGGAAGCCTGGCTCTGGTGCACAGTGTGGAATGAAGGCACGGAGAGAAGGAGATTCATTATATTTCAGGGCTAGGTAATCACCAGAGAATAGGCACGTGTGTAAGGACTTACTAACATCTCCCGTGCAAATTAAATGAGAGATTCACTAATCTAAGCCAAGTAGAAACGATTTTGTTCCATAACCCTACAAATGCACGTATTGAAATAATTTATTTTACATATGAATTTTACTACTTGGCTAGTAAACCTGACAAAACTGAAGAATATCTGGCAGAAAGGAGATGGAGACCTTAGAAATTATCACAATGGCTACATAGAATTGTAGTGGCTTGGAAAATTCACATGCCCTAAGATATCTTAGCCTCACTCATCTACAGGCTGGAAGCAAACAGAATCAATTCTTTATCAATCCTGCTTCATGTTGCTTTATATTTAAATCTCCCTCTGAATAATGTGTTGATAATGTTTAGGTTGTTCACACTCTTCTACCTTTTAGGTTGCTAACATGCAATGTTCTGGGCTTTTTCTCCTTTCCTGGCATTTTCTTTTAGAGAAGGGAAAGAAATGGGTCTAAAAAACATTTGAAAACCGTATAGGTTTTCTTAAGGGTGAGTACAAACCAGAGTCACTAAGTTCCCATTTTTTTCCCCAAAAACTAGCTACTGACTACTTTGTACATGACTCATGATGCTACACTAGGTATTGGGGAATTTAATGTCTATAACAGTGCCTGACACATAGTAGGTCTCTGTAAACATTTGGAATGAATGTGGGAAGTAAAACTATATGTCTGTATTTGAATTCAGTGACTCAGTTCTTGCTCTTATTTTTTTTTTTTTAGGTATGGGGAAAAGTAGAGAATGTAGTTGATGAAGGAATATGACTTATAAGTTTTGATTAATGGAAAAATTGCCTTATACCTCCAGTATTTTCTTCTTCATTTTTTCCATTACATTGTGTTGGTGGAATGCAAATGACAAAGCCAAGTCAACATTTCACATAGATGGTACCAGATAAGACATAAAGGCTATCATATTAAATACATATTAATTGAAGGGGCAATAATTTGGTGATGAGTGGTGGAGGGGGTGACTATAAAGATGGTTGCTGGGAAGCTGATTGTTAGGAAAAGGGATTCCAATAATCTGTTGAAAAGATCATTGTTTCTGTATGTAGTACAGACTTTATGTGATTAGAGGTTCCATCTCTCGTGCTAAATCACTGGGGGATTACATAGGGTTTTTTCTCCCCAGTGAGAGGCCATAAATTGGTAGATTAGTGAGAGTTAGATTCTGCTGCATCAACAGATAACTTCCATATCTCAAGGTTCATTTCTCAGGTGACATGTGAGCTGCCACTTCATTCTATGTAGCTTCCCTCTCACAACCCAGGTAAAGATGCCAACATCTCTGAACTACACGGCCGGCCACTGCAAGCAGAGGGAAGGAAAATGGATGGATCTGTGCTGGCTGCTGGAGCCCTGCCCCAGTGACACACACACTTCTGCCCACACTCCATTGGCCAGAGCAAGCTGCAGGGCCCTCCTGAGTTCACTGGGGAGAGATGTATGCTCTGCCCACGTGCAACACCCAAGGATGACAATTAGAGTATTTGATAAGCTAGTGACTCAATCTAAAGAAGTGAGTTTGATAATTTCTCACCAAATTATCTTTTGAAGGGGTCTTGGCACATAGTGTCAGGGGTAGGATGGCAGGGTAATCATGGTGGAGCATTGAAAATACCCAATGGCTGGTGTGATACATCATGTATTGTGCCCACTATTAAAAAGAGCAGGTCCTAATATTTAAATTCATAGGTAGAAACAGAATTCGTAACATGAATAAATGCCCAATTTTTAAAGGATTTACTCTGATGCAGGTAGCTCAGAGCCAGCATTTTATTTGAGACAGTTTTCTTTCCTCCTCTCCCATCCTACTTGCTCATTCTCAGCACATAGATCCTCTCCACTGTGTACTTGAGGTACACTGGATCCCACTAGGTATATTGAAACTAAAATTTGGTTCACTTTAAAGACATTTAAAAGGTAGTTAGAAAATTATTTAATCCCACAAAAAGATTTTGCCCTTGGGTATTACTTCTATGCTAGTACAATCCAGTAAAATGTTTATGATTTTTAAAGCTAATGATTGAACTAATTCAACAAAACTAGCAAATAGTATAGCCACCAATAACATAAGTGTATATCTCCAGAGAAGTCATCCTCAGTGATGCTATTTTTGCCCTCCCTCCTTCCTGCCCCAAGGACATTAGATGAAGTCTGGAGAAATGGATATCCACCCTGGGTGGGAGTGCTGGCGGCATGTCATGAGCAGAGGCCAGGATGCAGGAAGCATCCTATATTACAAAGGGCAGCACCCCACTCCAGCACACAAATATCCAGATCAAAACATTAATAACTGTGAGTTTGAAAAGCCCTGTCCTAGAGGCTTCATGGCCTCAAGGAAGGCGGGTGGCTTGTAACAAAGTAGTCAAGTTTTGTCCACTCTATGACATGGACATGCATTGCTGGAGTCTACTATTGTTACCACTAAGAATTGTGGCTAAGCTTAAATACTTTTTGGGTGTTGTCCCTCAGGGAAAATGTATTTTTTCACATCCCCTTCCCTAAAGTAATTCATCATGGGTGAAACTGAGTGAGAAATATCTTCTTTTCTTTATACTTCTAAAGGCACGTGTCCATATTAAAAGGATTAAATCCTTCATTCTAGTTTAGTATTCCACAGATGGAAGGAACCAGCTAAGCCATAGTTTGGATCTAATTTATCCTACTGAGCTATTTAAAGTCCTCATTATCATAAAAATAATTGATATTTTCATAGCAACATTATAATGGTTGTTCTCTTTGATAAAGCAAGTAATGAGAATAGTATAAAACAGTATTTCTTCTAGAGTGATGATTTTACCTGAATGCTTTGTGTCCAGTTTGAATGTGTGTGTGTATGTGTGTGTATGTATGTGTGTGTAAACAACACAAATCATTCAATGCTTATAATTTAATGATTAATTTTAGCATTTGGATAGGGGATGTAGAATAACACAGCATTTCTTTTTTGTCCCCCAAATTCTAAGTCAGTTGAGAGCTATCATACAAATGAAGGTTATAACAGTATTTTAGCTTTATTAATGATAAAACCAAGTTGAGATCAGGCATGGGTATGTGACCACAATCTGGCTCCTGTGTGTCTTTTCCCTCTGAGGGGAATGTGCCCACAAGTGGGTCCTGGTCTGCCCGCAGGGGCATCACCCCACTCCCTTGCTCTTCTCTGTGCATTGTGATCCACCTCGGGCTGCACCTCCCTCGCTCCTGCCCAGCTGGGTTCAGACAGTGGGGCATGGAGACAAGTAGGAGGGTGAGGGGCACTTCTCCCCACTGCCCCTGCATGTCCTGCACAGGCCCATTCCATCCTGCTAGCAGACCTTGGGGACAAGCTGCCATGGTTCCACCTTCCACAGACAGCCCGGGGAAAGCGCCTCCTCTAGCTGCCTTAGACCCCAGACCAGAGGTGGCCTCCTGCTATTGCCGATCCCCACCTCCATTTACCCATCACACCTGGGCTCTCAGCCCAGTGGCCAGCTCTCTGATGAAAGCCTGCCTGATATGAAGGTGTCTCATGTTAACATGCACCCAGAACTCAGAACTCCGGGTGGCTGGTGCTCAGAGGAGGTGCCCCCTGAGAGGAGTTGCCCCTGAGAGGAAACTGTGGTCCAGGAGTGGAAGTGCTCCTGCTTCCTCTTTCCTCAGCCAGGTCTCCAGTCAGCTAGCCACCCTTCTCCGCAGCAACTGGGACAGAAGTTGCCAAGGAGACTCCGTTTGCCTCCATCTATCCTTCCACATTTGGGACAATATAGACCATGTGGCAAGCATGGGCTCCAGAGCCATAGAGTCTGGGTTCAAACCTCTGACCTATCCTTTGCTGGCTGTGTTATGTGGGACAGTCAGTTAATCTTTCTTTACTTAGATCCCTTTCTACAAAATGAGGGATGACACAATCTACCTCATTAAATCTTATGACATAGATGTATTCTAATATACAAAAGCAATTAGAGAGAGCATTGCTCAACCAAGGGAAACCTCCTATAACATTAGCTGGTATTATTACCATCTTCTTGGTCATCCTATAAAATGGGGATACTATGGCCCCTATTTTGTAGGTTAGATGCAAGATTTAAATGCATGTGACTGCACATAATGAGTGCTCAGTAAATTAGCTGTTACTCTTGTTATCTCATGTGGGAGTTTATTTAATCAATATTCCCCTCGGTGGTGGAGAAAAAGAAAAATATATTAAAATTATGTTAATAAATAAGTAAATTAAAATATTAAGCACATAAGAACCAAATATTTAATTTGTTTTACTCCTTATACTTTACAGATGTAAGAAATCTGTTCTAGTTTATCTAAGAATCACAAGTAAACAATGGCATGTAAGAAAACAAGACTGAAATAAAAAATTTCTAGGGATTTTTAGAAAGCTGCAACCTTTCTAAATATTTGTCTGAAAGGAAACCATTGATGCCCTTGTATATATATCCTTTCCTCTTTCTCTGACCTGATCCCTGCTTCTCGGAGAGGCCCCCACCCATCATTTGTCCATTACTGTCACCCCTCTCACTGTGCCTTCTACGTTTCATCACCTCTGTCCACCTACTCTTGACTTGAATGCCATGAAAACCACAGGAAGACATTGTTTGCCATTTGAAAGGAAATAACCAACTACAATCATCAAGGTTCTCTGAAAGGCAGTAAATACAGATAACCACTTTCTTCTCTCTTTGGTGAATGTCAGTCATAAAGGATATGTTTTCCTCTGAAAATATGTTCCCATGCACTTCAGCTATATGTCCATTCCCAAAAGCAGAGAGATCTTTATCTACAGTCACATATATAAATTAGGATTGTTCTAGAACCTAGAGAATACTTTGTAAATTCAAAGGAATTTTCATGGGTCTGGTGCCATTAGCCAAACTTAGGTATATAAGTGAAATTTTTCTATGATCTTATATTATACTTTTATTGAAAGCATCCACAGTTTGCTTCAAATTTTATAATTGTTTTAATGCAAAAAATAATATTTTAACATATTTCCTAATTAAATTACTTGAAACTCAATCTTTAAGTAAAGTAAAATGAATGCTTTGTGAAGATTTGCTGAGTTGGGCCCATGTCTTCCCATTCTTCTCACCACTATCATATGCTCTAGAAAGACA
This sequence comes from Lasiurus borealis, assembly GCA_004026805.1. Lineage (NCBI taxonomy): Eukaryota > Metazoa > Chordata > Mammalia > Chiroptera > Vespertilionidae > Lasiurus > Lasiurus borealis. Next base: position 199,984 of record PVJN01000148.1, on the reverse strand, counting down.
CACACTTTATCAAGAAATCCAGAGAGTCATTATGTTAACTCATTCTCACAATCCCAAAACATCAGGGGAAGAGTCTCTACTGTATTAGAGACCTCAAATTTGAAGGAGTTACATGGCTTACAATCAAGTTCACATAGTTACAGAGTTTGAACAAGAGTTAAGAATCTGGCTCTTCATACCATGCCCTTCCCATTACACCACACAGCTCACCACCTCCAAAAAAATTAGGGATATCTGGGCTTTGTATTCATCTTCATAATTCCTGGGGAAATGTACCATAGCTTATATTGAAGGATGTTTTAAAAAAGGAATCTTACCTAATAATAGACAAACATGTAAATTGACTGTACCTCCACTATGCTGGCTACACCCACAAGCAATCAGAGTAAGTATGCAAATTAGAAGGCCAAAGATGATGGCTGCCCAGCTGCTCCAGGAGCAGAGTGGCTGGGTGGGGCAGGATGCCTGCTATGAAAGGAAGGGCAGGGGGCGAAGGGATCTACAGGAGCAGAGGGCTGCAGTGAAAACAAGACTGCAGATTTTGGAGTCTGTAGTGAAGACAAAGATGGCAGACTCCTGAGTCTGCAGCGAAGGCCTGGGTTCTGGGTGCTGGAAAAAACCGTTACTGGAAGCCAAGGGAAGGAAGGCCTATTGCATGAATCTCTTCGTGCAACGGCCCTCTAGTCTTTTATAAAATCCTCATGCAGTTTTGTCAAGTATCATCTCACCTTAAACATTGGCTTCAGTATGACCTGGGTTATCTGCCTGAGATCTAGATGAACTAAATCTACCCCGGGGAGAGATGCTGTCTCCTCCAAAAGCAATGAATCTGGATTTATGCAGCCACCTGCATAACACATTAGCTGCCACCTGCAAACCTACCCAGCTGTGTAAAATTCACTGAAATGAACAGATGCAATTGGCCAAAACTTGGAAACCTGTTAAGAGTTAAGAAATAGGAGCCAGCACAAATGTAAAGAAAAACTGAGGTGATTTAGAAAATAAACTAAACAAAATAAAACATTGAGTTTTATAAAGAAAGGAAGCTGGAACAATTGAATTAATCACGGGCCTGTGTCTGACAATTCTCTGGAAAAATTTTATTGAATTGCATATCTTTGTATGTGAAACAAGGTAATTTTGGACATCAAAGCTATCATTTTCCAAGGCCAACATACCCATAGGTGTCTTAAGCGGAAAGGAAAGAGCAAGAATCACCAACTGTCACCTAGTGAAGGTGAATCAAATGATAAAAATATTGGTTTAGTTCAGTGGTCGGCAAACTGCGGCTCACAAGCCACTCTTTTGACTAATGAGTTTGCCAACCACTCTAGACTCTCAATTCCAACAATTACAGGATGTTGTTGTTGCTTGTGATTAAGCTCCTATCTCAGTTGTCGGCAAACTCAGTCAACAGAGTGGCAAACCGCGGCTTGCGAGCCGAATGTCGCTCATGAGCTGCAGTTTGCTGACCACTGGTTTAGTCCTTTAATCTGTAAGATCAGTTGGAATTCAGTTCTTAACAAACAATTCTCAGAAGCTGCATGACTGAGGCAATGCCTACCAATGCCAGCACTTGGTGAGTTTCCCATGAAATGTTAGCTCTGGGACCCCCTTGTGCACACATCCCTACATTGTGTTCTGGATGGAAGTCAAATTGCAACCAGAGCCATTTCTACATAAGCATTTAAGAAAACGTGTCTAAAACAGTGGTTCTCAACCTTCTTAATCCCATGACCCTTTAATATAGCTCCTCACGTGGTGGTGACCCCCAACCATAAAATCATTTCTATTGCTACTTCATAACTGTAATTTTGCTACTGTTATGAACTATAATGTAAATATCTGATATGCAGGATGTATTTTCATCGTTACAAATTGAACATAATTAAAGCATAGTGATTAATCACAAAAACAACATGTAATTATATATTGTGAAATATTTATTTCTAATTACAAATAAATGAAATTTTGTCTTGAATCGTGGTGTAGCATGGGTAACAGTCTTCATATGACAACAATAAACTACATTGCTACACTTTGCTACACCAAGGAGCAGTCTGTTGGTTCCTAAGACCATGGGAAATAGGTGTTTTCTGCTAGTCTTAGGCAACCCCTGTAAAAGGGTAGTTCGACCCCCAAAGGGGGCGCGACCCACAGGTTGAGAAATGCTGGTCTAAACCAATACCAGGAAAAGGGCAACTAGCTCTCCAAGACCTAGGGATTATTGTATTTATTTTCTCATTCTTATGAACCATCAACTTTTCTACCTGCATTTTTTTTAGTATTTTCCCCACCCCAAATCATATAAGCTTTAAGTTCCCCAAACCCACATCTCTTCTTGGCAATGCTGACCCATGGATAAGATATTGCTAGTCTAAAAGAAAGTAAGAACAGCCGATACCAGTTTGGCTCAGTGGATAGAGCGTCGGCATGCAGACTGAAAGGTCCCAGGTTCGATTCCGGTTGGGGCATGTACCTTGCTTGCGGGCACATCTTCACCATGGGGCTTGTAGGACGCGGCTGATCAATGTCTCTCTTTCATCGATGTTTCCGACTTTCTATCTCTCTCCCTTCCTCTCTGTAAAAAATCAACTATATATATATATATATATATATATACATATACATATATATATATAGAGAGAGAGAGAGAGAGAGAGGAAACATTTTAAAAAAATAAAATAAAGTAAGAACAATTTAGAGACTTTTTCACAACACTAACCTAATAATATTGACTCTAGTCTTATGGGGCTTATTTACTGGGAGAGGGTACATGCTGATAAATGCATTTTTTCCAGGAATTATGGCTATAGATAAATGATAGTAATTTTTAAAAACTATCCTCAATTAAAAAAATAATATATATATATATATACTATCAACTAACACCAGGAACACAACAAGAATATCAGGAAAATCAGAGATCAATGTTGACTTTTTACAGAGAAGACAGCGCTCCTTGTGGAAGTGTAATGAGTTGCAACAAGAAGGCATGAGGAAGGGCTTATTACAGGATTCGGCTGTTGGGTATCTGGGAAAGGTTTCCTGGTTTTGTTCTAGATTAGGCACTTTCAGCAAGTAGAATTGTCTGTGGTTGGGTATCTTGACAATTGTTATAAGTAGGTGGAAATAACAAAGTGGGGCTAAAGCAGTGATTAGTCAAGAAATAACAGTAGCTCATATTAAGCAGGCAAAGGGGAGTCTGGGTTATGTTCTTGTTTTAGTCTGTGCTCAGATACTGTTAGACAGTGGTTTCTTTTTCTTTTTCTCCACCATGGTCACAGAGTAGCTATATCTATGTTGGTTGGTGTTCCATGATATATATTGTTTATACACAGTATCTAATAGTTAGGGCCAGATCTTCTCCAAATTGATACCTCTCTCTCTCTCTCTCTCTCTCTCTCTCTCTCTCTCTCTCTCTCTCTCTCTCTCCTTTCAATATTACAGCTATTCATGAGATCTGAATGTATGGGTATCATTGCAATAAAGGATAGAAAATTAGTTTTAGAAGACATGATTTTGAGTCCCCATTTGTCCCTGACAAGATGGGTGACTCTAGAAAAAATCACTTCATGGTACCACATGTCAGTTTCATCAGTTGTAGGAGAAAGGTTGAGTTAAACATAGTCATTCCCTAGAAAGCCCTGTGGTTGAGAGTGTGGGTGAGAACCCATGATTTCGTTTGAATCTTAGGCATCACATACTTTGTGACCTTTGAGCTAGTTATTCAACCTCTTTGAGAACCGCTGGTCTAAACCAATACCAGGAAAAGGGCAACTAGCTCTCCAAGACCTAGGGATTATTGTATTTATTTTCTCATCTTTAAACTGAGAAAGATATTAATATCTATTTCCAAGGATTGCTTTGATGATTCAATTAGGCAAAATATTTTAGTGAACCACCTAGCATACTGAATATGTGCTTAGTATGTTGTTGTATCTACTAGTATAATGGTGATTATGAAGGTTATTATCATTATTAATTGTACACCTATTATGTTCCAAATACTAGGGATCACAGACAATTTCCCACTTGAGCTGCAATGCAATAAACTTTGGGATAAAACAATTGCAATATAGAGATCCACAGTAAATATTAATCATGTGTAATAAGTGACATGTATTGAGCTCTTCATCACTTTATTCAGTTCTCATAACCCTGTGAGGCTCCTAAAGTCTCTTCCCTGTTTTGAGTGAGGAAACTGAAAGTTGAGCGAGGTTAAGTAATCTGCCTAATGACACACACCTTGTTAGTGATGAAACATCTCAACCTAGATCCCAAGCTCTCAATAACTCCTCTGACCAGGGACCTGCTGGAAGAAGGGCTCATTATGGGGCAATAGATGCCATAACTTTTTGTCTTAACTATTGAAACAGGTCATTTAAAATAGACTGAGAACAAATTAAAATGTCTGAGAATCCAAGAAAATAGAAATTTCAAAAAATATATAAGTAAAGGGTTTAGTGAAATTTACTATGCTCCCAAATCTCAAATGCTGTTTTCCTAAGTGACTTATTTTCATATGACAAACAAAGAGTTGAGGGTTCTGGCTAATAGAGAATTCTGGTGATCCTGTTTGCTGCTGTTTACGTTGAGTAAAACTAAGTATGATGTGTCCCTTATAGCATGGTTGAGTTTAAAAGTATATGTGGTTCTTTTAAGTGAGGTTTGGTTTCTTTCAGTAGCCTTGTGTTGCTGATAATTAATTTGGAAATTAAGCCTGGGAAGGTAGGAGGTATTATAAGAGAATAGACAGAATAAGAACCATTGCAAATCTGTTGGGTTCATTGATCATATCAGTGCCAGACAGTTAATTCTCATTCAGATTATCTATCTATTCATACCAGTCCTGGGCATATTTGCCTGAGAGCTTGCATTCAACACACCTGTGCTACTACTCTGAATGAACCTGCTCAGTCTGTGCCACCCTCAGCTACCAGCCACATCCACATGGCCAGTGTATTATCAGAATCTGATATTTGAAAAGATACATACACTTTTATTTTTTTCAGAATCTGCTTCTTCTTTTTTAATTTTATTTTTCAATTACAGTTTACATTCAATATTACTTTATATTAGTTTCAGATGCAAGGCATAGTGGTTAGGCAATCATATACTTTATAAATTATCCCCCCCCAATATTTCCATTATCCACTGACACTGTACATAGTTATTACAGTATTACTAACTAAATTTCTTATGCTGTATTTTACAACTTTGTGACTCCTTTGTAACTACCAATTTGTACTTCATACTCCCTTTACTTTTCTCACCCAGACCCCCAAACTCCTTCTCTGGCAGCCATAAGTTTGTTCTCTGTATCTCTAAGTCTGTTTAAGTTTTGTTTGTTCTTTTATTTTGTTCTTTAGATTCCACATGTAAATGAAATCATATGGTATTTGTCTTTCTCTGGCTGATATTTCACTTAGTATAATATCCTCTAGGTCTATCCACTGTCACAAATGGTAAGATTTCATTCTTTTTATGGCCAAGTAATATTCCATTGTGTATATATGTACCACCACATTTTTATTCACTCTCCTATTGATGGGAAATTGGTTTGCTTCTAATGCTTGGCTATCATAAATAATGATGCAATGAACATAGGGGTGTCTATATCATTTTGAATTAGTGTTTGGGGTTTCTTTGGATATATAATCAGAAGAGGAATTGTTGGATACATAATTAGAAGTGGAACCATAAGGTGGTTCTATCTGTAATTTTTTGAGGGACCTCCATACTATTTTTCATGGTGGCTGCACTCTTTTACAATCTCACCAACTGTGCACAAGAGTTGCCTTTTTTCCACATCCTCAAAAACACTTGTTTGTTGATTTATTGATGATAGCCATTCTCATAGGTGTGAAATAGCATCTCACTGTGGTTTTAAATTTCTATTTATCTTCCTATTTTGAGCAACTTTTCATGTCTATTAGCCATCGGTATGTCCTCTTTGTAGAAATATCTACTCAGGTTCTCTGGCCATCTTTTAATTGGATTGTTTGTTTTGTGTTGAGATGTATGAGTTTTTCATGAATTTTAAATATTAATACCTTATCAGACCTACTGTTGGCGAATATCGCTTCCATTCAGTAAGTTATCTTTTTGTTTTATTGATGGCTTCGTTTGCTATACAAAAACTTTTATTTGGTTTGTTGTAGTCCCATTTGTTTATATTTGTGTTTGTTCTCCTTGTCCCAGAAAATGTATCAGAGAAAATACTCCTAAGATTAATTGCATAAATATTACTGCTTATGTCATCTTCTAGGAGTTAAATGGTCTCGAGTCTTAATCCATTTTGAATTTATTCCTGTGTACAGGGTGGAGCAAAAGCAGGTATACAGTTGTTCGTATGGAAAATAAAATAATTATTAATTGGGGAAGGAGTTTGGGGGGCTGGGTAAAAAAAGTGAAGGGATTATGAAGTACAAATTGATAGTTATAAAATAGGCACATAGATGTAAAATAAACTCTGTTTTGTGTACCAACAACTGTAAACCTACTTTTGCCCCACCCTGTATAGTGTAAAAAGGTGGTCTAGTTTCATTCTTTTAATCTGTATCTATCCAATTTTCTCAACACCATTTATTAATATAGACTATCTTTACCCCATTGCATGTTTGTACCTCCTTTGTCAAATATTAATTGAACATAATAGGTGTGACTTTATTTCTGGGCTCTTTATTCTGTTACATTGGTCTGTCTGTCTATTTTTATGCCAGTACCATGCTGTTTTGATTACTATAACCTTGTAGTATAGTTTGATATCAGTATGTTAATGATAGGTTTGGCATTTATGGCTTTTAATATGTTGAGAAATGCTCTCTCTATTCCCACTGTCCTGAGAGTTTTTATCACATGTGGGTATTGGAGTTGGTTCAATGCTTTTCTGCATCAGTGATATAATATGATTTTTATCCTTCAATTTATTTATGTGGTGTATCACATTAGTTGATATACAGATATTATACCAGTCTTGCATCCCAGGAATAAAACCCACTTGTTCATTGTGCATATTCCTTTTAATATATTGCTGAATTGAGTTTGTTAATGTTTTGTTGAGGATGTTTATATCTATGTTCATCAGAGATATTGGCATATACATATATAAACATTTTGGAGAAACTGTTTGATATAATTTCAATCTTCTTAAATGTATTGAAACTTTTTTTGTGGCCTAACATGTGTTCTGTTGTGGAAAATGTCCATGTGCACCTGAAAAGAATATATATTTGCTGCTTTGAGATGCTACTCTCTGAAATTTTTAATTAAATCCATTTGTACTTGTGCATCATTGAAGGTCATGGTGCCCTAGTTGATTTTCTGTTTGGAAGATCTGTCCATTGATGTCAAGAGGGTTTTAATGCCTTCTACTTGATTGTATTACTGTTGATCTCTCCCTTTAGGTCCCTCAATATTTGCTTTATATATTTCAGTGTTCCTCTGTTGGGTGTATACATGATTAAAATATTATATCCGTTTGTTGGATTGATTCTTTTATCATTCATTGTGTGATGTTTGTCTTTGTCTCTTTTAATAGCCTTGTTTTAAAGTCTATTTTGTCTGATGCAAGTATTGCTATTCCAGCTTTTTGTTGCCTTTCCTTTTGCATGAAATGTTTTCTACTTATTTGCTTTCAGTCTGTATCTTTTGTTTTGAGGTGTATCTCTTATATACAGCATATATATGATTCTTATCTTGTTCTTTTTGTTTATTCAGTTAACATATCTTTTGGTTGGAGACTTTATCCATTTTTTAATGATTAATAATAGGTTTGTATCTATTTCCATTTTTTCTATTATGCACATATCTTTTATTATTCTTAGTGAAGACCCTTTAATGTTTCATGCCATACTGGTTTGGTGATAATGAATTCCTTTAGCTTTTTCTTGTCTGGGAAGCTCTTTATTTCTCCTTCTATATCCTATATAATAAAAGGCTAAGATTCAAGTTGTCCCCTCAGGAATTAGATCGAGCAGGAATTCAATCAACCAGGAGTTTGATCGCTTGCTATGACATGCTCTGATCACTAGGGGGCATCGTAGACTGAAGGGAGGCTCTGGCTGGCACTGGGCAGCAGGGGGAAAGAAGGCCCAAATTGGCCCTGGTCACCGGACAGGCCTAAAGAACCTACCCATGCACAAATTTTGTGCACTGGGCCTCTACTATACATATACAAGCCTAATAGGTATATTGTCCTCTTGGGAGTTTGACTGGGAGACTGGGAGTTTGATCACTTGCTATGATGTGTGCTGAACACTAGGGGAGGCACAGAATGAAGAAAGCAGCCAGGAAGGGAGGCCCCAGCTGGTAGCTGGAAGGCCCAATTGGCTCTGATCACCAGCTAGACCTAGGAACCCTACCCATGCATGAATTTCATGCACCGGGCCTCTAGTCTACACTAATAAAAGAGTAAGATGCAAATTAACCATCCCTCATAACACCCACCGGCCAATCAGGAGTACTTATGCAAATTAACCCATCAAAAATGGTAGGTTAATTTGCATACACTATGGCAACGATTCAGGTGTTCTGAACTGCCCCACCCACTCTAGGCCTCTGGGCAGCATGGGAAGGCAGAAAGATGTGTCCTTTTTCTATACCAAATTAGGGATGTTTTCAGTCATTTTTTCTTCAACTAGGTTCTCAAGCCCTTCTCTCCCTCTTGTACTTCTGATACCCCAATGATGCAGGTGTTGTTACACTCTATATTGTCCTGTAGGGTGGCTTTATGTTGTAGGTCTCTTAAACTAGTCTCATTTTTTTAAAAAAAATTTATTTTCTGCTCTGATTAGGTATATTCTGCTCTGATTTGCTCCCTTTCTTCCAAGTTACTGATTTGATCCTCTACTTCATATAATCTGTTATTGATTCCCTCCAATGTATTCTTCATTTCTGATATTGTATTCTTCATTTCTGACTGGTTCCTTTTTCATGGTTTTTATGTTATTTTAAAAATTTTACTATCTCTTTGTTGTGATTCTCACTGAGTATTCTTCCCCTAAGTTCCTTCAGCTTCCTTATAACCATTTTTTTAACTATATCTGTTAGAATGCTTGCCTACATTTCATTTAGTTGTATGTTTTTTTCTGGGATTTTTCCTGTTTTTCATTTGGGGTATATTTCTTTGTTTCCCCATTTTGGTTGCCTATCTGTAAATATTTAGATCTGCCATGTCTTCCAATCCTGTGGAGTAGCTTTATGTTGTAGGTGTCCTGTGGGGTTCGATGGCACAGTCTCTCTTATCACCTGAGCAAGATAATCCAGGAATATTCCTTGTGAGGGATATCTGAGTCCTCCTATTGTAGTTGAGTTTTGATTGCTGTTAGCTCATCCTTAGTTTGATCCACAGGCAGGCTTGACCCCTACCACAGTATATGATCTCTTGTGTGGGGGCTTACCCCATAATGTAAAATTCATCCTAGCAGGATCTGATGTCTATTGATATCTCCCCTTATGATATACACTATTGCAGCTAAATGGGTCATGCTCTAACATATTCTAAAGCTTTCCACTGAGTGTTTTTGTGCTGGGGCCTCTTGGGAGAAATTAAGGTGCAGGTCAATGTCAGATGCTCCCTGTGATTGGCCCTAAGCTACCTGTTTGGAGCTACAAAGCAGGTCACAGTTTGTGGCTTCCTCTGGTTGGGATTGGGTATGCATTGGAAGTGCCAAGCTTCATACAAAGGCTGGTTTTAATGATCATGAATCCTAGAGTCAAGTCAGCAAAGGACCCAAGGCTTCCTGAAAGAGCCTCTACTAGTATATAAGCTGTGTGAGATTCTCAGTCACCAGGTAGGGTCAAATATTTTTTTACTAGTTTGATACAGATTCAAACTCAGCACCAATGTTGAGTCTGAGGCCACTCAGCAAAAGTCCCACTGTACATCAATTTCAGCTGCCACTGCCTGTAGCTTGTGATCCTTTGTAGTGGGGTGAGGTCTCAGGGAGTCCTCAACAGGAAGCCAGCGGAGTTTAACAGCCTAAAATAGACCATTATTTGGCCATGTGGAGGGAGGGTTTTGCATAGGAATGGTTGGTCCTGGAGATAATGCTAGAGAAAAATAATCCTTGCCTTAGAGCCCCAAAACTCAGTCTTTCTGTGCATCTGTAATGCCCTCTGTGTCAGCCCAAGCCTCCTTAATAACCCTCTAACAAGGTCTGCACTGTGGGCATAGGCTGACGTCTGCCTGCATATTCCTCCACAGGGATTAGCTTGGCAGGACAGGACCACAGGGCATTGGGAGGATGGGGCTATTGCACAGATACTGTATGAAGGGAAGTGTTTGATCCGGAAAAGGTAGCATCTGTGAGCATCATGAGAGAGGGACTTGGCACAGGAACTTTGGTGGCTACCCCTTCAACCCTTTCCCTGAAATCACCAAACCAGTCTCTCTCAGGATGACTCTGAGCCACCTTCCTTGCACTATAGCCCAGGATTTATAGCCATGAACAATATTTTTATAGCCATGAACAGATGGGTGCAGGGCTAGATGCCCTTGTTGCATTTGTAAATCCTTAATTATAAGATTTCTGTTCATCTAGTCTTCAGATGGTTATTAAAGTTGATTTTTCTATAATTTAGTGTAATTCCAGTTTACTCCTGGGAAGAAATGAATGTAATTTTTACCTAGTTTAATGCCATCTTGGATTTTTGATATATACAATTTTAATCATAAAGTATACAAGAGTGTTCATGGCAGAAAGAAAACATATTAGAATTAAAAGAGCACTTATTGCTGGATATGTACAATTCCAAAGATATTTGTGAATATTATCTCATTTAATTCTCACAGATCTGGTAAATAAATATTACCATCTCCTTTTAAAAGGTTGAAGAAATGGATGCTAAGAGATTTTATGTGACAAACCCAAAGCTTTAAAACAATTAGACATCTTCAAATATATAGTTCTAACTTCTGACTCTAGACCATGTTGCCCAAGCTGCTACCTCTTTAAGGGGTATTTGGATATTAACAAGGTGATTATTTCAGGATACCATCTAGAGTTTTATCAAGAAACAAACTTTTTGGGGCACATCCCCAGTAGGGGGTGTGCAAGAGGCAGCTGTTCGATGTCTCTCTCTCATCTATGTTTCTAACTCTCTATCCCTCTCCTACCTCTCTGTAAAAAAAAAAAAAATCAATAAAATGCATTTTGTTAAAAAAAGCAACAACTTTTACCAAATTTTGAAACTAAGGTGAATGTATAACTGAGTAGAGGAAATATGAGTTAAGTATTAGCTCTGATACTAGACCAATTTGGGTTAAGTATTTATTTAACTGCTTATTAGCAACATTAAACTATGGTAAAAATATTAACATCAGTATGCTTTAATTCTCATATCAGTAAAGTAGAGACATCAATAATAACTTCATAGGCTTGTTGTGAATATTAGATGGGTTAACTTATATAAACCCTTGGTACAATGCTGGACTCAAAAGGGAGTAAAGTTGGGCATTATTATTGTTCTGTATACTGCTCCATATTATTTGTTGCAGTTAACTGAAATGCACTAAAAACCACCAATTAATTATAGAAAATTTCATTGAAGAAGTCTTTCAAATGAATAATGTCATTTAAAGCTAGCTGTAGGGCTGCCTTACTCCACCATTAGTCTCCATAAGGAGAAATATGTAGACAAATCTACAAACCAGGTACTCTCCTAATCCTTGAGAATTATTACATTATATTTTATAAGATGAGACAAATTTTACATGGATGCATCTGGTATTGAAACTACTAATTGATTAGAGGGTTGCTAAGTAGGGCATATTTTCAAGGGCATGTCTGTTGCTTATTTTACCTAACATATATCATTGAACTATAAATCCATTGATATAAAAAATGTTACTCTTCATCTCTGGATGGGTGGCTAATTGTTAGAGCATTGTCCCATATACCAGCAGGTTTCGGGTTCAATTACAAGTCAGGGCACATACCTAGGATGCAGTTTTGATCCTCTGTTGGGGCACTTATGGGAAGTAACTGATCAATGTTTCTTTCTCACATTTATGTTTCACTGCCCTCTCTTTCTCTCTCTTAAATCAATATAAATAAAAAAATAAATATTAATCTTTGATGATGCCTAGAATCTGATTTTTCTCATCTGGCTCCACTGGAAATATAGTCTCAGCTGGTTGGAGAACAACCGAGATTTTGTGCTACTCTCACAAATACATTTCTGTGTCTGGCCTGGGCTGCATGGCGTGTTGAAATTACCAATTTCATAAAATTGCTTTTGATGTTGGGTAAGATGCTATTTTTATTGAACATGGCAATTGCTGCCCCAGTTTCAGAAGGACAGTCTCTTTTTGATGATCCTATTTAGGCTCTGATTTGTGTTTGGGAAAGTAGTTACTCTACTGCTTTGAAGCCCCTTGAGCTGAAATTGCTGGGGAAAGTATCTGCTAGTCTAAGCATTTTGGCTGTTTTCTGAGAGGTATTAACAAACACTGTGTGGTTGCCCTGCACATATTTGAACTTCAGTGGATTTTCACAAATTGTTTAGGACATTTCCTAGGGACTTGCATGGACCAGCAAGCTGACATGAGGCCTGGATATAGTACCCAGTATTCACTGTGCTCTTCACTTTGGAGTTCTCTCTGCTTGATCATCAGCTCCCTGATAACCATGGTTTCTGTATATTCTTCTTTTTTTTGTTCATTTCAGAAAACAAGTTTATGTGTGTGTGTGTGTGTACACAGTCACTAGTGAATGTGTACATATTCTTACAGCTCCGAAGAACAAAGAAACAACATGAAGTTGAACCAAATAAATAGAGTTTAATGGTAGGAAACAATGACAAGCAGAGGGGGTGACAGCAAATAGGAAGTCAAGAACAAAATGCAAGTTGGCTCCAGATTTGTGCAAAATGGAAAAATACAACATAATCTTGATGTTGCTAAGCACTATGAGCTATCTATACCCTTAGTCACTTCTTTCAAGCCCCCTTGGAGGAGTAGAACAGAATCTTCCTTGTGGCCACCCTTAAAGACTCATCTACCATTTTTGGCCCATCAGCCTCCCCACTCTGCCCCTCATGAATCACTTGAGCCACAAAGCCATTCAAAGCAAGTCTACCACAGGATAAATCTGCACTAGGTGGTGGTGGTTAATGACACCTTGGGGACTAGCTAGAAAGTTCAGGGACACAGTTCTTTGCTGTATTCAAACAAAACCATTTGTTTTACATTTTGTTTTGTTTTTAATGCCTTCAGTCTCAAGTGTTGACTATGACATCTCTAGGAGCCCCAGGCACACATCTTCAGGACAAGCTGCTGGGAAGGCCTATATGCTTTTGGAAGCGTTTGACATTGTGTAAGTTGCAATGGGAACCATAGACAGCCTGTGATAGTGTGTTTATGATGAGACTGTGCAGAGAGAAGGAGAAATAGCAGGTTCTCATGCCTTGTGAGTCTAGAATTGTGTAAACGAGTTAATTTAACTGGTTCTGTGCTAAATTTTGCATTAGTCATGGATTTTTAAGTTAAAAGTGACAGAATCCCAATTCACGTTTGCTTATGCAAAATCAATACATAGGTAAATATATATATGAACTCAAGTACTGATGCATCATGAGTCACTAACTGCAGGACAGCTGGGTCCAGAGGCTCAAAGGATGCTCATAGACTCCCTCTCTACCTTTTAGCTGGACTCATATGTGGATGTTGGCCTAATTCTTTCTGACTGCAACTGCCTTTGTCCATATAGCATAGGTAAGATGAACAAAGAAGGGAATATAGTACATCCTCCTATGGTTCCAGAGGCTAAAGAAGCCTTTCTTTGCCAGTGGTCTTATAAGAAAAAAAAAAATCATATTAGATTTCAGTTCAATTTGTGTCACTTGCCATTCCCTGAAACAATCCTTTGGCCCCGAGAGAGTCCTCAGACTGACCAGTGACTGGAGAGGGAGGCTGCCACACCAAACCTCAGAAGATGCATTACTTACAGAGCAGAGAACAGCAGTAACCAAGGAAGGAAGGAAGGGGCTCTGGAGAAAGGAACACCCCAAGTTTCCTCCACATGATTTTACTTCACCTTGTTTAAATCTCATTTTCCTTTCAGTGTATGTAATTATAATGACCACTTATGGAGCCTTTCTAATGCTTTACATGCATTATCACATTTAATCCCCAAAACAACCCTATGAAACCAGCTTTGTTATCATTATTCCCAAAGGAGGAGATTAAGCCTTGGAGAAATTAGGTAAATTGCCTAGGGTCACACATAGTGAGCCATAGAACTGGAATTGGAATCCAGTGTAACTCACTACTGAGCCTCCTAACTTTGCTTTGTTGTCTGTTTTATTTAACTTAGGAGATATTTAGCTCTGAAGTATTTAACTGAAATACTGCCTTAATTGTCTTAGTCAAAGAGACTGAGATTTTTTATTTTTAATAGTTAAATATTTTTATCCTTACCAGATTTGACTTTTTGAAGACAGGCAATTTCATCTGTGTAGTTCTCACAGTTTAAAAATATAGCTGATGTACAATATTATATTAGTTACAGATGTACAATGTAGTGTAACCTTTATAAATGAGATTCTTCATTTTTAATAACTTCTCAAAGGATACCAATACTGCTAGATCATATACCACACTTTGATCTTTTGCTTTAGAAAGAAATTAACTCTAAAATCTCAGAAGCATGTCTTCCTCTTGTTTTATGACTTACACATGTTATATGCTGGTGCAAGTGCATTGAGATATTCAGCTCCATGAGTCACTAGGGACCCATAGCTCTGGAGGATCTACCATGTCAAAGCTGAGCCATCCAAAAGATAGGAAGTGAGAGGCTGGGACACTGAGTGCCATCAGTTAAGCACTTTGAGCACTTTAATCATATTTCATCAGCCATAACTAGTCCCATGGGCATCCCTAACTTCAAGGGAGTGAATATGGTATTGAATGTAACTGTAATAAAAAATAATAATCTTTTTTTTTAAATGGAGGGCATGAACATAGTTATTCACAAGTCTCACAAAAATTATATTTGTTTCAAAGCTTTAATTACATAATTTCTATTTACAAGAGAGTTCAGAGTGATGTGTCTTTCTCTTCAGAGAATAAGCTAATAATTTTTAAATTGATTAGTTTTGAGCTAAAAAGATTGTGAAAGTTATTTATAATCCTCTTATTTGTTGTGACACAAAAAGAAGGTAATCACTTTCTCTCCAGAACAGGAATATCAAGTCTAGAACTCAGTTATTTTGGTTTCTACTTTGGGTTTTTACATGGCTACCCATTTCTAACTCTAAGAAATAACAAAAAATGAAGAGATTATCCAAGCAGACTGACTTTTCTGGATCTGTGGTTAGTGCACATCCCATCTAATAAAAGAGTAATATGCAAATTAACCCTCACTCCACTACACCCACCAGCCAAGCCCACCAGCCATGCCCACCAGCCAATCAGGAGCAAATATGAAATTAACCCCAACCAAGATTAGCTGTGGCCACGGAGTGAGCAGGAGGGAGGCTTGCGTTTCCCCAGTGATGGAGGAAGCCAAGCTTTTAACATATCCTGGTGGGCCCAGACCTACATTCAAGGCCACAAAGTTTCAATTATAGAAGATAAATAAATCTCAATAAAAATGGCAGCAGCCACAGAGTTGGAGAGAGCAGGAGGCTAGGTGATTGAGGAAGCCAAGCTTTCCACCTGCCCTGGCCTGCTTTGGCCTCTACTTAAGGCTACAAAGTTTCAATTATAGAAGATAAATAAATCCCAGATACCAGGGCCTCCACTTGGGTTGCCGGGGGGCCTGGCCAGCCTGCAAACCACTATAGGCCCCTCACCCAGACCACCCCACACTCCAAATGAAGGCCTACCCTGATCCAGGACACCCTTCAGAGCAAATCAGCTGGGCCTCCACCCATGCACCAGGACTCTATCCTATCTAATAAAAGAGTAATATGCAAATTGACCTTCACTCCAACACACAAGATGGCTTCCCCTATGTTGTCAAAGATTCTGCCTCCATGTGAGCACAAGTTGGCCACCATAAGATGGCCAGCAGGGGAGGGCAGTTGGCAGAGACTAGGCCTTCAAGGGAGGGCAGTTATGGACAATCAGGCTAGCAGGGGAGAGCAGTTATGGGTGACCAGGCCAGCATAGGAGAGCAGTTAGAGGCAAATAGACTGGCAGGGGAGCAGTTAGGCGTTAATCAGGCGGCAGGGGAGTGTTTAGGGGATGATCAGGCTGGCAGACAGAAGCAGTTAGGGGCAATCAGAAAGGCAGTCAGGTGAGCAGCTGGGAGCCAGCAGTCCTGGATCATGAGAGGGATATCTGACTCCCTATTTAGACTAAATCCCAGTGATATTAGGTCTAAATTGACAGTTGGACATATTTTGAGAAGTTTCAGATTGGAGAGGGTCCAGGCTGGGCTAAGGGACACTCTCCCCACAACCTGTGCATGAATTTCATGCACTGGGCATCTAGTAATCTTATAAAAATTTTTGTGCATCATTTAGTTTTAAAACAGTTGACTTAGGATTAAATTTAAGTACTGAGTGACTAAAATTTCTAGGTCATTCCAATGGTTTATGGGCACAATGATACCATTTTTTTTTTAACTTGAGTGTATTCTACAAAATTTAAGACATATGGTTTTACAGACATACAAACACATAATGGCACTGGAAGACACATAATAATATTCCAAATTTGTAAGAAATTCCATTAATACTAAAAATTACAAGATAAATAATGGATGGTATGAGTAGCCAGAACAAACACCAAGTTGTCTTTTAATTATTTGCTCAAACAAAAATGCCCTTAAGAAGAAAGAAGAAAGTCACATACATATTGCTGGCAAAGGAAAAATTTCTTAATTGCTGTGTCAAATTAAGATTTGTAAACCTCGTTTACAATTATTGAGTCCCAGCCCACTGCTTTCAACATTTGTCCTGCATGTCTCTTCTTCCTTAATATACTGAGTTTCAAAAGCATTGAATCACTAAGGAAGGGGAGCCCCAGAGCCAGGCAGAACTGGGCATGCAGTCCGGCACCACCCTTGGCCAGTTGTGTGCCAGAGATAAACCACTTTATCTCTCTGACCATTGACTGTCTAATCTATAATAATGAAAGTGTAATATGCTAATTAGACCAGACAGCCAAACAATCTTCCAGACGTCCTTCTGGATGACTTTATGGACTCAGCCAGGGCTGTGAGAGCCAAGGCAGCTGCCACAGCTGCAAGGGCTGAGCCCCTTGTATTAATTTTGTGCATTGGGCCTCTAGTCTTATAATAAAGAATGTAAGCTGTTTTTCAGGGTGGGGTTAGGATTAGAAAAATGTGTAAAACATCTTGCAGAAGATATAGCTCATTGCATGTCTGTTTAAATGTTGACTATGATTATTATATTCCCACTAGAGGCCCAGTGCACAAAATTCCTGCATGGGGGGGGAGGTAGGGTGTCCTTGAGCCCAGCCTGCTCCTTCTTTATTCTGGGACCCTTTGAGAGATGTCTGACTGCCCATTTAGGCAGTTGGACATCCCTCTCACAATCCAGGACTGCTGGCTCCCAATTGCTCACCTGCCTGCTTTCCTGGTTGCCCCTAACTGCTCTGCCTGCCAGCCTGATCACACCCTAACCATTCCCTGCCAGCCTGATTGATGCCTAATTGCTCCACTGCCAGCCTGTTTGCCCCTAACTGTCCTCCCCTGTGGGCCTGGTCACCCCTAACTGCCCTCCCCTGAAGGCTTGATCACCCCCAACTGTCCTCCCTTGCAGGACTGATCCCTCCGAACTGTCCTCCCCTGCTGGCCATCTTGTGACAGCCTTCTTGTGTCCGCATGGGGACAGCCATCTTTGACCACATGGGGGCAGTCATCTTGTGTGTTGGAATGATGGTCAATTTGCATATTACTCTTTTATTTAATAGGATAGAGGCCTGGTGCACAGGTAGGGGCCAGCTGATTTGCCCTAAGGGTATCCTGGATCAGGGTGGGTGTTCCCTTGGGGTATGGGGTGGCCTGAGCAAGGGGCCTGTGGTAGTTTGCAGGCTGGCCAGGCACCCGGGTGACCCAACTGGAGGCCCTGGTATCTGGGATTTATTTATCTTCTACAATTGAAACTTTGTAGCCTTGAGCAGAGCCAAGACTTCTGCTCGCAAAGCCATTGTTGCTTTAGGCAGAGTCCTGCAGTGGCCAGGGTGTGCAGAAAGCTTGGCTTTCTCCATCGCCAGGGGCAACCCAAGCCTCCCTCCTGCTCTCTCTGTGGCCGTAGCCATCTTGGTTGGGTTAATTTGCATACTCACTCTGATTGGCTGTTCAGTGTGGCTGGTGCACATGTCTTGTGGGTATAGTGGAGTATGGTCAATTTGCATATTGCTCTTTTATTAGATAGGATGTGATCTGGGTTTTTAACCTGAAAGTCTTCGCTTTGGCAGGCTGCCCTACCAGAGTAGTACCTTCAATCTCTCATTTTCATGCTTTTAGGTCCTTCTAACTGACCTTCTTGCCACACTACTCACTTCCAGGCTATTTTTGTCATGCAGAAACCTGGCTCAGGAATTGCCCTATCTATTTAACTTTGAAGAAAATTCAGAAATCTACTCATGTGACATTTTCTACCTTTTGGCAACCACCAAATAAAACAAATGTGTGAGTCAAAGAAAACACATTTTGGCCCACAGAAAACTAGTTTTTAAGCCTAGTGCAATGTTCCTCCAAGTACTTTCCTCAGGCTGTCTGCTTCACAAACACACAGGGAAACACACCACCCCTGAGCCTTGAGCAGTAGGACAATTGGCTGCTGAGCCAGATATGCATTTTAAATCAGATTCTGGGTAAGTCTGAGTCCTCTAATGTCTGAAAGCATGGACTAGTAGGGGTCCTGCCTTTTGAAAATAATCATGAAATGGTATCAGGTACACAGGTAGGGACATTGTGGCTTCTGAGGGGATTTGCTACTACCTGAAGTGAGGTCTGCATCCACCTGAACTTTACATTCTTTATTATTTACCATCTTCTCTCTTCCACCTAAAAAAGGCATTAGGGTATCCCTGAGATGAGTCCCCAGAAACTCCATTAATTCACTGAAGGCAGCACAGTTGGCATTGTTGTCAAATTAGATTAGCCTGAGTTCAAGCATAAGGCTTAAGGTCTTTGGCTTGGAGTTCATTTAATGATGTGAGCATTTGTGTTTGTTGTACATGCTCAGGTTAAAAACACTCCTCCCTGGTGAGCTCTGGGTGACCTGTTATGGATCTGTAGTGCCTGCTGTTAACAACACTCAGATAAGGCCATGCATTAATTTTGCTTGTATAACTCATCCATTAAATTATGCAGATTTTTTGATATGATCACTACCTAGTGGCATCAAAAAAATAAGGTTTTGTTCCAAACCTGTGTCTAATCCCAGAACAATGCCTTTGGTTGTTCTACAGTCAATATCAAATATGCTGCCATGCAAAAAAATTTGTTTTATTAGTGATTTCTGACTCCAAACCAAAAATATGCTTTTTGCTTCTTTATCAGATTTCAGTTAGTATTAGTGCCCTTGTCTATTGATAGTACATGTTCAATAAATACTGTTTAATAAAAATAATGCTTATAGCTTTCAAATTTTGAGTTTTTATTGTATGCCAGATTCCAGATCAAGCCCTTTGCAATGGGTCATTTTATGTTGAGGATTCTTAGTACATCCTCGCCAGAAACTTGTGAAGTTCTTTTCCTCTTTATGGATGACAAGTGGAGGCTAGTGTGCTTGTAAATAACTGACCAAGTTTCAAACCTTTGCTTCCTTATTCCAAAACCTGCACAAGTTTGGTTCATATAAACTGTCACAAAGAAAGGTTCAAATACTTTCTATTCCTGCCAGATGTCTGATAATTATATTATCCAGCTACTGCTACTATACTGCTGCATAACAAATTATGTCAGAATTCATGTGACTCAGGGCATTAGACATCACCTTGTGCACCAGAAGTTGCTGGCTCCATTCCCCAGGCAGGGCACTTGCCCACCACATTGCAGGCTGGATACCTGGTAGGGGGATGCAGGAGGCAACTGATGGATATTTCTTTCTCTACTCACCTTCCCTTAATCAATAAAAAAATGTTTAAAAAAACAACAACAAACAAACAGAAGTTCAGAGCTCAACAATCAGTGTTTATTGTCCACACCTGTGTAGGTGAGTTACCTGGGTAGGTGAGTTGGCTAATCTCAGCTAGTCTTGCCCGAGCTTGGATCCATGCCAGAGATTGCATTCAAGCCTGTGTGTGTTTCTCATTCTGGGGCTCAGGCTAGAGCACAGTGTTCTCACAGGCAGGGTCAGGGACAGAAGATAAACTAATATGGCTCTTGAGTTGCTGGGAAGTGTGAAGGAGAGTGTGAATCCTGGGCAAGGGGCAGGGGTGGGACACATCACAGCAATGATTAAATACTTCAGAACAATCTTTCTGTTTTCTCACTGTCAAAAACATGTTATTCGATTCTAATGAGCAAAGCATTAAAAGACTGAATTTATCTACAAAATATAACAGGATTTTATTTGGTCATCTTTTTATCATTTTATAGCATTTTTACTCCAGAAAATTTAGTCATAAAGAGACAGAGAATTGTATTATTAGAAACAGGGGCTCAGTCAATTGCTATTTAGAGATGATTATGATATTATGAACGATAATGTCCAACCAAATTTGACAGAGAAAGTAAATTAAAGATTCATTCATTCTTTGAAGATTTTACATATACTACAAGAGAAAAGGGGGAAATTTGTGTATTAAATGCATTTTAGCCCAGCAGGTGTTGCTCAGTGGTTGAGATTGACCTAAATCAAGAGGGCATGGTTCAATTCTTGGTCAGGGCACATGCCTGAGTTGTGGGCTCTCTTCCTATGAGGGGTGTGCAGGAAGCAGCCTATCAATGATTTGTTCTCAGCATTGATATTTCTATCTCTCTCGCCCTTCTCCAAAATCATCAATAAAAACTTTTATAAGTTTTTTAAAAATGCATTTATTAAAAATATTTCTGATGCTTTATTTTGGCAGAGCTGTGACTTGTAATCCTCTTGTCCTAAATAGAATCATACTTTTGCAATGTGTATAGGTCTACTTAAAAATGATCAGTGTTTTTAAATATGTAGTCATAAATGTTGTTCTTAACGTAGATATTTCAGGAAAAAATAATCAATAAAAATATCTATCTACTTTTTTTTCTTTACAAACTATGACTGTCCTAGACTGTACTCAGTGGTCTATTAATAAACCAACTTTCAAAAAGAAAAGAGAGAGAGAGAGAGAGAGAGAGAGAGAGAGAGAGAGAAAGAGAGAGAGAGAGAGGCTTTAAAAGGCCTTGACTTGTAGTGTTTGCCAATTTCTATGGTATAAATATTCCCACCATGGTACTTTCAATTTACCAGTGGCTATCCAATCAGCTCACAAAATTCTGCTATAAGCCAGCTCCCAGAAACTTCTCCTAACATAACAGTGATATTTGTCCCATTGAGGGGTTTCTTATTCCATTTATTCTAATTATTCTTTCATTAGAGGCCCAGTGCACAAAATTCGTGCATGGGTGTGGTCCCTAGACCTGGCTGGCAATCAAAATGTGAGCATCTGGCGTGAAAGGGCATGTCCCAGCTGACTTCTGGGCCCTGGGCAGCACCAGGGCCACTGGGCCTCCCATGCTCCCCTCTCTGCCTGAGTCATGGTGCCTGAATCCCCACACTGAGATGCCGTGAGTATGGCCAGATACTATGGGCAGGGGCTCAGTGTGGGCCTCTGGGCCTCCCAGAAACCAGGCAGGCAGCATGCTCTCTCTCCTGGCCTGCCTGGCAGACCTGCTCCTGCATGAACACATGAAGAGCCCGACCAGCCCCTGTGGTCTCAGCAGCTGCAGTCTGGATCACCCGGAAGAAGATGCACAGGTATGGAGCAGGCTCCTCACGGGTGCCCAACACCTGAGCACAGTGTCTTCCCTAGTGCGGGAGCCCTGGTGTCCTGGGGGAGAGTAGTAGGGAGAGTGAGAGCAAGCTTGGCTGACATGCCCCATTCTCACCGCACCTCTGTTCTCATCAGCCCTGCCCTCATCGCTGATACCCACCACGTTTTGCTCTGCCCCCTGGTGGTCAGCGCATGTCATAGCGAGCAGTCAAACTCAAGTCTTCTGGTTGAACTCCTGGTGGAACAATCATCTGAGGGGATAATTTGCATATTAGCCTTTTATTATTATTCTTTCATATCTCTTGAGTTTGTTCTCACAGCATCAAAACAATGCTTCAGGCTTAAATGATTTCTGAGACCAATATGAAAACATTATTCTTAAAGCCTTGAAAACAAGGCACTCGGTACTGTTTTTACTCCCCATGCAAATCACATATTCTACATGAGAAGTTATCTAGAATGACATTACCACATATCACCGGTTCATGTTTCTCATGATATAAGAAAGAAATGAATGTCCTCGTTGAACTTGCATAGCCAAGGTTTCAAGGGCCAAAGAGGATGTCTCCTTTCTGCCTACCATTTCCATCTGAAGGGGCTACTGGGCTACATGAAACCAGGATCTGACTGTGCTGATTACATTAAGGAATGTGGCCAATGGGATATATAGCAATGGCTTCTTGCCTTTTCCATCTGAAATGATCAGAATTGGGTGGAGAAAGAGTCCCTTCTTTGTCAAATGTTAAGCAAAGCACTTAAACAAGGTACAGTTTCCTGCAGAACTATCTCTCTGCATTGCTCTCCTCCCACAGCCACTCCCTTTAGCTCAGGACTCAGGACTTAGTGGTAACCACACACACTGTGTTCTCTGCCTAGTCCTTTTCCTTATTATTCCCTTGCACAGAAACTGGAGCCCTCAATCATGTACACTTTAGACTCCTTAGAGTCTTGGAAGAATTCCTAGGGTTAACTGCATATCAACTCTTTTTTCTAATTCATTAATTCATTTACCCTTTCTTCATAGTGTGGTATGGGCCCTGTCTCATATGTTTAAAAGGATGCAAAGTGAAATTGACTTTTTTAAAAGTTATAATCTAATGGGGAAGACATAATTCTTAGAAATATGTAAATATCCATATTTCCATCCTCTTAGGAGGAAATTATTGGGCACATTGAGATCCATGGGTTCAGATCCAAGACAACAGAGACTTCTTCAGTGGGGGCGCTAGGAAGTCAGGGGAGCCTCCCTGAAAAGGGGGGCATTAAAAATGAGTAAGATGTTAACATGTAGAAGTTGGGAAAGACTGGGGTAATCTTCAAGAGTAGAAGGAATCAAAGAGGCAAGGTCCAGAGATGGCAGACAAGAGTGTAATAGCAAGAAATTCTGATTGCTCACTTTGACTGGGGCTTAAAAGTGGCAATGAGGAGACATGAAGTGACAGTTTACCTGATAAATAGGCCTTTAGTCTCAAGGTAGTTTGGGAATAAGCAGCATTAAGAGCTGAGAGTTGGGTGAGGGCATCTTGCTAAAGCAAATGCATTATTAAATGGTTACTACCTCCTCCTAAGGCTGCCACACTTGGGAGACTAGCTGAGTTATGAAGCATGGAATGTCTCCATCTTTTTAACCAAGTCTACTGAAAGCTGGGGGCATTGGGCGACCGCAAAAAAATGACATCTGACCCTGGCAAAAATAAGATAAAGGCAGCAAACCCACAAAACAATGCTTCCTCTGGCCTCTGAGGCTTGTCAACAATATGCCAGTGGAATTTAAGGTCCAGGCCATTCAGGAAGTGAACACAGGAAGATTCCAGGGACCTAATGTTTGCTGCCTCTATGCAGAACAACAGAGTGGTAGCCCACTGGCCTTTGTTTCTCAGGTCGGATCCTGCTGAGTGCTGATGTGAGCTTGAAAGAATTTCATCAGCTCCCAAGTCTGTGAACTTGTTCATTCCTGGTTTTTACAGCAAGATGGAGCTAGTGAAATTCAGCTAGAACTTTAAGTGCCATTCAAATATATCTTTTTCTTTTCTTAACTATGGAAATCCCACAGAAAAGAAGATTTTCATATCTTAATTGTGATATCGAGTGTGTCTTTTATTCTCAGTATGCTTGAGATAGCAAAATAATTTTTGAGCTGAATATGATTGTCTCAGACAGTTGTGATTCAAATATTTAATCTAAAGGGAAAATTCCCAGAGTGCTTCTCTCATCACTGCTATAGAAGCTCCACCACAGTACTTGGAGGGGTCCTGTTCTGTGGAGAATAAAAGCCTCCCCATTCATCTGATCTGATAGTCCCCCCATTATTGGCAATATACTGCCAGCAAATATCCTTCCAGAGGCAAAGTCAACCTCCCTCGTGCCCAGTGCCTGGGCACCACAAAAGCTCAACCTCCCTTTGCAGTCTGAGCTGCTGCTTCTTATACTCTGTGGAGAATCTAATAACAATAATTTCCCTTTATGCAGTGCACCTTTTACAATTTAATAATAGATTCTTCATATACCTCAAGTATCATTTCTCCTTTCATGGGCTTTCTTTATTCATGGATCAGATTTCCTATAGATTAGTTGTTTAAACACAGTGCCATCAGGTGGCCCATGAAGAAGTGGGTGAGGATCTATAAATTGATTACCAAGGGAACTGCATGAGAGATTTTACTTACCAAGACACTGGAGTCATTCTGAGTTTTCTCATTACCCATTAAGAAGAAACTGTCATAACTCAATCTCCTCTCCAAATTGCTGGCATTTTCTTGCATCCTAAATAAACAAGTCAATCTTAGATTTCAAGTAGCTTTTCTATAAGTGTAGTCTTTAGATCACGTGCATATAACTCTCCTAGTGAGAATTAAAATGCATACTCTGGGGAAGGAAATCCCTAAGCCTACAGAGACAGAGTTTCTGGGGAGAGAGATCTAGTAATTCATTTCGAAAAGTGAACTCATGTGATTCTTTTGCACACTGAAGGTTGAGTCCCACTGATTTCTCTGCATGGCAGTTTCATTATTTAATTCTATCCTCACATAGATAGTAGCCTCCCATATTTGCAGGTAAAAACAATGAGGCTAAGAGTGCAGTTTAAGTCCAGGTTCTCAAACTGTGTGCTGAGGGGCCCCTGGGCACTACACTAATAGTACAGAGTGCTACAGGATCTTATACATTTCTAGGAAGATACAATGACATCCGGCATTCCTAAACACTAGGTCAACTGTAGCTCAAGGTAATTCAATTCAAACTACATATCTTTTGTAAATTTTGCTGCATATTGATGATGTCTAATATTTATACAGTGGGGCTGTCAGCAGTTGCTGAGATTAAAAGCACATTCCATGAGAAAATCAATGTGGAACAAGAAGTAAGAGTGATAGTGTCTGATCTGATTCTAATGTGTAAACAGTTGTGCATCAATATTATTTTGAAATCTTTTATATACTTACATATTATATATTTATTCTATATATATTACATAAATATATTAAGATGTATATATTATAAATACATAAATGTGTAAAATATTTGTGTTATTTTAATATATACAAAATATGACATATTTTATAATCCTTTATCTTTGAGACTGCATATATTTTCAAATGGTTGCTAAGCTCTTGAGACATAAATACCTACTAAGTTGTTTGTACTAACTACTTAATAATGTTAAATACTCTTTGGGCCTAGCACACACCCTGAAGAAATAACTAAGAAATTCCTGAGTAAAGGTGTGTGTGTGTGTGTGTGTGTGTGTGTGTGTGTGTGTGTGTGTGATAGCTTAATGTGCCAGACTTTCCAGGTCTGATCCCATTGGCATAAGAGTTGTCCTCTTACTTCAAATGGTCAGATTCACCTAGATATCAGGTAACTTTTATCATAGCCCTGACTTTGCCCTAGCGAGCTGTAACACTTGAGCTAGGTCCGTTTTTCTTGTCTCTGTTTCTAGGTTTTAGTCCAGTCTGTCCACCTGGTAGCAGAGGTCTGGAAGAAGGCAGTAATAAACATCTACAGAGCCTTGCCTTTACCTAAAGGATACTTCACTAAGCATTTTATATCGTAATTTCTATTTAATCTTCAAATAGCTCTGAGTTGGGTCCCTTACTTATTCCTATTTCACAGATATGTAAATTGAGATATAAGGAGGTGAAGTAACATAGGCTATTTAATACTAGGAATTGTGCTCTAAATCATTGAATATGAGAGTGAGAAATAATTTAAGTTCTTTTACCATTCTTAACATAAAAAAGTGAAATCAATTGCTCATTCATATTTAGACCTCAGAAAACTGGTGTCATGTTAACTCTAATAAAATGTTAGCCTTCATGAACAGGCTCCACCTGTGTGTCGCGACCCCTTTGGGGGTTGAATGACAGTTTCACAGGGATCGCATAAGACCATCGGAAAACACAGGTATTTACATTATAATTCATAACAATAGCAAAATTACAGTTATGAGGTATGGTTGGGGGTCACCACAACATGAGGAACTGTACTAAAGGGTCGTGCAATTAGAAAGGTTGAGAACCACTGATCTAGGGTCTGGACGAGCCACATTTTGGATCAGAAGAACAGATGACTCCTTGAGACACACTGTCCTGGTACCTCCCACATACCTACCATTAAGACAGTGCCATAGTGAATTGACACAAAGTGGGCAAACAGGGCCAGATTGAAGAAGAAACCGGAATCCAGGGCTTATCCCTGCTCCCTCCCTCATATCAGCAAGAACATTGAGAGCTGCTATGTTACACAGGAGACTCCTCCACCTTGAGGAACAGAGAAGTGTGTTGAGGAGCAGTGGAGGTGTTAAAAGGCAGAGGAGGGTGTGAGGAATCAGCACGACATTGACAGGAACAGTGGGATGACATTGAAGCTTCACAAGTAAGCCCAGGAGGTTAGCATCTCTTTCAGGTTTTGCCTGGAAATCATCTGAGAGCGAGGGGAAAATAGTAGGTCTCCGCAAAAAGTGTGTGTTTTCCAGATGGTAATTTTTTAATGAAGATTCTGGAAAACCAAGAGTAGTACCTGTTGAAAATTTGTACCAATTGGCAAGGAGGTAGGAAAGTGTGTCAGAAGAGGTACTGAAGACACTTAATGATGAAATGTTCATTCTCTTTCTTAGAGACAGCAGTGAGGAAGTTGAGCAAGAGAGAACAGCTTGTTGAGTACACACCTGGGTCTACAAGCCAAGTCTGCTTGGAATTTTTCTAGAGGGAATGGCTGGCTGCTTGGTTGCTGTTCTTCTTACACAGTTTCCTATGACATTGCTTGCTGCACACAGACTGGATTTGTCTAATTGCAAAGCTATTTTAAAGGTATGAGAGGGTGGGTGACCCACCCAAGTGAAAATAAGCTTTGTGAGCTCTAGAAGCTCCACCACCATAGTCCCATAGTCTCAGTCTCCGGGGCAGTACTTGGAGGGGTCCTTAACTTATGATTTTTATAAAGACAGCAGAAAAGTTGATTGAGAATGATATCTAACATTTTGAAATTTTATTGTCTGACCATTGCAGTACATAGCACTTGATACACATAACCTCATTTAAATACCAAAGCAACTTGAAGAGTCTTGAATCCACAGAATAACTTGTGCAAGTCCAAATTTTCTGACCAGTGTTCTGTAATCTTAAATATGCTATCCCAGCTTTCCAACTCCTTTCCTCCATGAGACACAGGCATCTATATTTTTATTTGACATAATTTACATATTTATTGTTTATATTTATTCTATTTTATATAATATAATATTGTATACTTTATGTTTTACTTTATTATAAATGAATTATATATTATATGAAGAATATGCATTAAAATATATTTAATACAAAATAATGTATATTATATACCTACAATATATATTTTATATAACTGGCACTCCTCTCCTGCATCAGCACAGACGTATGCAGTTATCACATCATCTTCATAGGGCTTGTTCTTAGTGCTATGCTTCTGCAGAAAGAACGATCTCACTGTGGTATTGCTGTACAAACTTTTGCATCCCTGGAGCATACTCTGAAAATTCTAGTTGTCTGCTTTACCCTTCAGTGGGCACCTGGAGTGATGCCTCAGCCCCACATCAGCCTCCGTCTCTCCCTCTCTCTTACCCTCCATCCATGGAAGGGAGAGCTCTCCAGGCCCCCTGGGGCAAGAGGTGGGACTGTGTTCCTGTGAGCAGGGAGCTCGCTGCCGACTGGGTCATCCAGGATGTGGTGCCCTGTGGCATAGTGCCATGCCACTCTCGTGGCAGTCAGGTTGCCCCAAAAAGAGGCTTGGGAGCCTTATTCTGTAATGGATCAGATAGTAAATATGTCATTTTTTTCAGGCCCTATGATTTCTATTGTAACTAACTACACAGCTCTGTCACTGCATCATGAAAGCGGCCACCAGCATATGTAAATTAATGACTGCAGCTGCATTCCAATAAAACTTTATTTACAGCAGCAGGTTTCAGGATGCATTTGGCCATGGGGCTAGATGGGGCCCATCGGACCACAGTTTGGTAATCCCTGCACTGAAATCACTAGCTTTAGCACTTTTTTGCCACAGTCCATGCCTTAGAACAGGGACTGTGCCCTGCCTTTGAGAGGGTCCTTCCCTGTGACTTGTTCCCTGGAGCATCTCCAACAGCTGCGCTCCTACTGAGGTGCTTCTGCTGCTCTCTCTGTTTGGAATGGCTGGCTGGACTTCCAGTTGAGGAATAGCATGACCTTATGGAGAAGGCACTGGAGTCCAGAGATCTGGATTCGAGTACCAGTGCTGCCAGGTATCCAGGATGCTCTTTACTTTTGCCTCAGAGTGTTTACATGCCTTGTCTATAAAACAGACCCCCACGGGGCTCCTAGAAAACTGTATCAACTAGAATAAGTTACTTACTTTTGCTGAGCTTGGTGCCATTGCCTAGAAGAAGGGCTAATCCTCTGTAAGAATTAAATGGGTTATGTGAAATGCTCAACACAGAGCTTTGTGCATAGTAAGTCTATAGAAACTGGTATTATTTCTTTACCCTTATACTTACGATGATAAAAGGCTTCATCAATTCTAAGTCAGACTAATTTCTAAGACTCTCAAGTTTCAAGTCAGGGGCTGGAATACCATTTGAGGCTACTTGACACCTATCTTGCAAATTTTATTACTTGGGCACATTTGAGGTTAGAAAGGGAAATGTAGGTAGTAAGACTTTTTGTTTTGAACTATTGGTTAGATTGAAGTTTAGCTCCTGAAATACTAGTGAATTGTAGAGGATTTTTATCTTGGTAGAATTCTGAAATATTTCAGCCCAAGTTTCTTTATGATGCTCACTTTCTTCCCAACAACTCAATGTGAAATATGAGAGTGAATTGCAGCAATCCCACCAATACAGGGACCATGAACCTTGATGGAAGCATCGTGGCAGGAAAACTGAATGCAAAGGATCAAGGTGTATATAAAGCAGAGGGTTGGGGGAAACCAAGAGGAATGGCTTTTAATAATTGTAAAATGCAAGTGGTAAGAATTTTATAAGACTTTTGTTTCAGAAAAAAACTGGATTTCTCATCTTAAAATTTTAGAAGGTTGATACCAATCTACTTCTTGTTTCTTTATAGAGGACTGATTTTATTCTTGGAAACTTCTTGAAGTAGTATCTATATATTCAGGAAAGTTTGCTGTGTTTTTTTTCTTCCAGGCCATCATAAAAATTGAGATAGATTCTCCCACAGGATCTATTATCTAAATTGAACATTTTTATTTTAATGGAGGCCTGATGTACAAATTCATACAACAGCGGGGTCCCTTGGCGTGGCATGCAGGATCAGGCTGAAACTGGCACTCTGACATCTTCCAAGGGGTCCCAGATTGTGAGAAGGTATAGTCCAGACTAAGGGACATCCCCCAACTGAGTGCATAATAAGTACTAGGGATGGATGCAGGAGGTTGGTCAGCCAGGGAAAGACCATGGGAGGGCTCCAGAGTATGTCCAGCCCATCTTGCTCAGTTCTGATGGGCCAAACTGGTTGGAGCATCTGACCCCTGGTGGTCAGTGCATGTCATAGCGAGTGGTTGAGTGGCCTTAGCATATCATTAGCATATTATGCTTTGATTGGTTGAATGGATGACCTGATGATTGGAGACTTAGCATATTAGGCTTTTATTATATAGAATTATTTTAAAAAAATCAGTCTGTTGTCTTCAAATTCAAAGTCCATTATTCCTACTTTTTTTCTTAGTTTCTGCAAGAAAATAATTTCTAGTTGCTGCAAATTTCCAAGTATCACAGTACTCTATGCTCATGTATTCCCTTTTGAAAGGGTATTACAGAAATAAACAACCTTCCTCTAATCTACCATAGAGAGTCATATCCCCATCCATGCAGACAAAAGGAAGCATGGATAAGTAATGATTGTTTGTTCTTTCGCATCTGTTTTATTTGTACATGCAGTGTTTTTAAATTTGAACTGGCATTTTAAAATTTCAGACAACTTGAGCTGTAAAGAAAAAGAAAGGAAATATGTTAGGCTTGCCCTTATGACAGTCACAAATGTTTATCTTAGCCATAGTGGGCAGAAAGCAGACACTGACAATACACACGAACACACACACACACACATATAAGCCTAAGCGACCATTACAACCTGGTGACCAAACTACCAGTCAACTGGTCACTATGATGCACACTCTCCTCCAGGAGTCAGACACTCAATGCAGGAGCTGACCCCTGGTGATCAGTGGGCTCCCACAGCCTATCTCCTGCTGCCAGCCAACCTCCCATGATCTCCTCCAATCTCTCCCAAGTGGCTGGCCAACCACCAACCTAGATTGGCCCATTGGGGAGTGGGCGAGATAATCCCCATTGGCCCAAACACTGGCCAGAATGAGGGACCCCACCCATGCAAGAATTCGTGCACCAGGCCTCTTGTATGTACATAAAGGAGGTGGCTGTGCTTTAATAAAACCTTATTTGTAAAAGCAAATGGGGGTTAATTTGGTTCTCAGGTCTTAGTTTGTGGATCCTTCATTTAGATCACCTAAGCTCATACTGTCACTGCATCAAATAGCCTTGAGCCAAACACCAGTTGTTCTTTCCAGATGCAGCATGAGTGAGCAAAGTGCCCTGGTCCTCAGTGCAGCTTAGGAAACCCACCCTGGTCACCTTGATTCATTTGCAGTATTTCTCTAGCCTCTGTAGGATTTAGAGTCTGTGACTGGTTTAATAAATGTAAACTGAATCACAGGTATATACAAAAAATATTGGTACAAGATTAGCAAACATTATTTCTAAACTCTGATGTGCCAAGTGTGGCTGGCAAGGCTGCAGTTAAGGAAGGGTTTGTATGTGCTTAGCCAGTGATTAGACTGACTGACTGGCCAAGGATCACTTTAGAAGCTTTGGATCTCATATTTGATCTAGAAGAGCTGTGCGTTTAATATTCGCTCAAATTAGGGAATATGAATATCGAATGTTTTGTTACATATAAAGAGAACTAGATGACGTTTCATTTTAAACCATTATTTGGAATCAAATGTTAGGACAGACCTTCTCAGAATTATGGGGTAGGCGGGACACATGCTTATGATAGGATAGGACTGCAAATTCCTAGGCTACTGGATTTCTTGAGCCAATCTTCTAGGATCTGCATTCGTGACAGGTCCCACGGTATTTCTTCTGTGGGTAGAAGTTGCAAAACTGTTCCTATAAAACAAGAACTAGAATGGCTCTTTCTGTGTACCTATTGGATGTAATTTAAGCTCCTTTTTAACAGAAAAGCAGCAGGGTGCCCCTTCAGAACAGTCAATAAATGTAAGAACGTTTATTCCAGACACAATTAAGCATTGAGGAAAAGTCTGCTTATCTGTAGCAGAAAGAACTCTGAGCTGGGCCTTCTAGTAACTTGCTTGGTGGCTGTGGACCAGCCAGTTAGCCTCTCTGGCCTCAGCATTCTAACCTCAGGACAGAAATGAGGACATTGCTAAAGGACCACTATGCCCACATAGTGGAGCACTGACTTTAGAATTCCATAGGAGAATTCTGTGCTGTGGTGCTTGGTGCCTGTCAGATTCGGCTAGTGAGTTGAAAGAAAAGCATTCTCCTCATTAGATGGCTCACCCCTGTGCCTGGAGAGCAGGGCTTCTCACCATGGCTGCCCAGCCACACCACACAGGAGCTTTAAAATACTGATGTCGCCGAGACCGGTTTTGCTCAGTGGATAGGGCATCGGCTTGCGGACTGAAAGGTCCCAGGTTCGATTCCGGCCGGGGGCATGTATCTTGCTTGCAGGCACATCTCCACAGTGGGGCGTGCAGGAGACGTCTGATCGATGTCTCTCTCTCATCGATGTTTCTGACTTTCTATCTCTCTCCCTTCCTCTCTGTAAAAATTCAATAAATATATATGTATATTAAAATCCCGATGTCCAGGCCGTGCTCCAGATCAACTAAATCCAAATCCTTGGACCTGGCACCCAGCATCTGTGTGGCTGTAAAGTGGCGAAGCTCCCTGATGGCAGGAGTCCACTCAGATGCTTATGGACGCTCCTCTCCTGAACATTACAACCCATTGGACCTAGGGTAGCCCTGGGATCTGGACCTTTAATAAGCAATTGCAGTGATTATTGTGACCAGGTAAATTGAAGGAAACGCCACCCAGAGGATGGTTGAGTATATTAGGGAGAGTTTGGAGTTCAGGGTGGACAGTGGAACTCCTGAGTATTAAGGAGAAAGGATGAATACTAGGCCAAGGTGACATAGTTGGAGAAGCCGGAGACCTGAGGCCCTGAAGAAATTGGAAGATTTGGGAAAAGTACTAGCAGCCTGCACTAAGCTCCCATGAAGGATAGGAGGCGCCTGCCTGGAGGATGAGCAGGCAGCTGCTGCCACCCCTACAGGGAACCAGGGAAGGCTGTGGAGCCTGACACTGGGGAGCAGCATAGCCGGCAGTTGAGAAGACTTCCTGGAGGCGGCAAAAGGGACAGTGAGGACAGCCAGAGGCCCATGTTTGCTTCTGATCATAGCCAACTAGTCAGCCTCAGAACCTCACTCAAAGGCCCGCTCCCAGATCTGACAGTGCACAGTGAAGGACAGTGTGCAGGTGCAGCCCTGCTGGGCCAAGGGAGCAGCAGTGACCACATACTTTTCTCAATGCAGCCTGAACTGAGCCCAGTGGAAAGCTAAGTGCACTCTGTGGGGCAGCTCTCCTGAGCTGGAACTGCCCCTCACTGGCTCTACCTTTTCCCTCAGTTCTGAGTCTCACTGCTAATGCCATATACCTGAACATCTTGGTTCCTCTTTGGACAAACACGTCTGTAGCTCTTCTCTTAAGTCCCTTCAGATCCCTCAGAATCACATTGTCAACATGGGCTCACAAGCCTGCATCATTTGTTTAAATGAAGACACACATGCCTTATTCACCATGTGTAGGTGGTCCTCACCTGTTTTCTGTTCAGAGGCACAAGCATGTAATTGTGGCCAGTGTGGTGTGAACACTCTAGAAACAGTCCCTATTTTGTAATTTTCACATTGCTTGCTGCTTTAATGGAACCTTGTTTCTGGACTAGGTTTGTGGATAAACATATTATTTTGTATTCATAACCACTATTTGCCTCATTAGCTGACTTCGCAGGGTAGCTGCAGGGAGGTGGGGAGCAGTAAAAGAAAAGTGTAACTATTCAGAAAAAGGTGGTAAAGGGGAGAATCAAGCTTGGGGCAATGAGGAGAGGAAGGCCATTGGGCAAGAAGAGGAAACGTCTTCCTCATAGCCAGTGACAATATAATGGTCACATAATGTCTTACCTCGGTGATGAACTTCACAGGTGAAATCCCTAAGTTTACTTCATCCCATTGTGGACTGAAAAAGAGACAGTGCTCTTTTAATCCCAGAATTATCAGACCGGGCCTGAGCAGTACAAAAATGGAAGTTCAAGATAAAATATGGCAATTGATTCATATGGCTTTGAGCAAAGTGGGTTTATTATTATTATTATTTGTTTGTTTTTAATTGTCACCTTAGGGTCTGTTTTTATTGAAGGGAGAGAGAGGAAAATATGAATGTGAGAGAGAAATATCAATTAGTTGCCTCACTTACATGCCCCATCTTGGAGTCAAACCTGAACCATTTGGTGTATGGGGCGATGCTGCAACCAACTGAGCAACCCAGCCAGGGCCTCAGCTTCCCATTAAATGTGGTCCTTAGGCTGGATTAGGTCTGACAAATGGGCAGCCCATAGTCTACATATGCATTAACTGACCCTCAAGTTGTGCCATTCTTTTTCTTTTTTAACTTTTTAAAAAACTAAATTTCAGACTTTATTTGGATGTTTTTTATTTTTTTTAGTAGTGTCCTTTGTCTATCCCAAGATCTAATCTAGGCTACCACTGTGCATTTAGTACAGGGTAATTTTAATTAAATTAACTGTCAATATTTAAAACGGGAAATATTTCACATAAAATATCTGCATTTCCCACTTCCCTGGAAAACCCAGGTGGCAAACGCCATGTGTGTGCACAGCTGGCAAAGCTCTAGCTGAGGCACTGCTGCTCATCAGATAGGGCACAGTTTGCCACAGTCTTCTCCTCGTCCACTATGTCACAGACAAAGGAGCCAGGTGACAATTAGTTCTTCTGGCACCTACAATAGCAATACTATCAAGAGTTTATGGAATGTCCATTGTGCTCATATCTCTGTGAAAAGTGAGAAAACAAAAGCCCGTTAAAGGACAGCATGCTTCCAGAAAGAAAATAAGGGGCAGAACAAGTGTGAAAGAATAGATATATCTCAATAACCAGCCCACTTTACCCAGGTCCCTGGTTAAACCATCTCTTACTAAATGTAGGAGTTCTAAGCCCCAAGTCCTCAAACAATGCAGTGTAACATTCATGCTTCTTTGATTCCTTGAAAAGCCAGAATTCAAACTACAGTTTCAAATTCCAGCTTTACCACTTGAAGGGCAATGACTTTATTCGATTCACTCAACTTCCCTTTTTCTCAGTTCTTTTGTCTTCAAAATGGGCTAAGTAATAGGAACTAGTCTATAAAGCTGCTCTAACAAATAAGTAGGCTAGTCTGTGTAAAGGACTCAAAACAATGCCTGTAGTAAGATTTTAGTACATGATGATACCTATTATCATCATTAGAACATCACCACCCCACTATGATGAATCCCCTTGACAGCCTGCAAAAACAGCCCTGAAGGTATGTACATGGTGAAGAGTATCAGGGGATACTGTTGTATGAAAATGACTGACTGAGCATACTTCATGTAGCACTCTGGGAGGGGGAAGGAGTGGGATTAGACCAAGTGAGTAAAAGTTAGAGAGAAACCGATGTAGGCTCAACATAATGAAGGTCTTCCTTATATCCAGAGATAGAAAACTATTGAACAGGCCACTGGTCAGGTGAGGAGCTACCTGTTACTTATGTTGTCCCAGCTAGGATTGGATGATTATCCACTGGAGATCTATAGATTTGATAGTCATGAGCTTTGTGTCAGTACTTCACTCTGTTATTTAAAATTAAATGAATTTAAAATTCAGCTCCTCAACCACAGTAGCTGCACTTCAAGTGCTAACAGCAATAGCCATGAGTGGCCAGTGGCTACTCTATTGGACATGCATGGAACATCCATCATCACAGAAAGCCCCATGGCCAGCTCATGGAAGGGGATATTCTGCACCATGTTTCTGAATCTGTTACTTGGGAAAGGTCGATCCAGGAAGCATGGAGAACAGGAAACTGAAGAAACTGAAATATGACTGGTATGAAGCTCACTTGCCAGTCTCCTGGATTTCAGACTTAAGCACGGCCCCAGGCAAAGCACTGTTTTGGAGGCTCAGTTTCCCCAGCTGTATAATTACAAATTGCTCCAGAGGGTGACTGTGAGTGTAAGGGAACAAAATTCAGCTCGGCGTCTGGCACAAACCAGGATGCACAGATGCTCGGGGCCATGCTTTAGCTGAGGGACACACACAGCACAGCCAGTGACACAGACCAGAAAATCAGCCACGAGGTTCCCACCTTCCAAAGAGCAGCCTTTTTTCTAATTTC
Source organism: Lasiurus borealis (assembly GCA_004026805.1). NCBI lineage: Eukaryota > Metazoa > Chordata > Mammalia > Chiroptera > Vespertilionidae > Lasiurus > Lasiurus borealis. The sequence continues at coordinate 164,084 of PVJN01000148.1, read as the reverse complement.
AATAGCTGTCATTGGTGAACACTTAGCCATGTACTGGGTTTGAACTAAATGCCTTGCCTACTTGATCTCCTTTAGCTCCTAGCTCCATCCTCCATTCTCATATCCGGCTCGTACTGAGGAAACTAAAGCAGAGAGAGCTCCTGTGAGCTGCCCACAGTTGTAAAGGGGATGCATACAGAATCACAATACAGATTTTTTTTTTACTCAGGTTGATTGTAATTTATAAATCCTAATAATATGGATTATTACATATGACAGATACAATGCTAAGAACCCCAATCTCATTTGAACTCTTGTAGCCATTTTATTTATTTTAAAATATTTTTTTTCTGTTTTGTCCCCCCCTCTTTGTTTAGTTTACTAGGTTGAGCATTGTTTGAAGATTTAGTTAACCTGCTTAACAATTCAGATGTAAAAGCTGGTGCAGCCAGTGTTGGAAACTGCATCTTTAACACCAAGTGTTTGAAACTGTTCTCTCAGCCTAGTCTCCTTGCTTATAAAACCAGTGAGCAGAATATTTAAGGGTGGATATCACTATGGCCTTTTTCATTGTTGGGGGAAAGCCCCAAAAGTCTAAATTCAGGATCAAATCTGAAGAACTGACACGTGGCCTTCTTCAGAAATCCATAAGATCAACTTCATACATGGGCAAGGCAGCTGCTCCTGGTGGTGGCCGGACGAGAGGAGACTCACACCTCTCCCCGGATGGGCTCTCTTTTCTATAGGGGTTGATAGTAAAAGCCTATGTGGTGGTCTCGTAGATCAGCAGAAAGAACAATGGTATGTCCTCAATAATCACAGATAACACAACAATTATTCACACTCTACACCTCCTTCCTGGGCCTGATGTTTATTAGGGTGGTGTTCTGGTTTTCTGGATAGTCAGCCAAACCTGAGGCTTCAAAGAGTTAAACAGTTACAGAAAGTTAAACAGAGTCCAACATTTCCCAGACACCTTCGGAGCCATATTGAATCTCCCCACAGTCATATAGAATAAAGATGCCCAGTGTGTCCCTTCCCAATGATACTGTCACTTCTTAGTAGATAAGAATTATAGTTATAACATTTGTTTCTTAATGTCTCCAAGAGCACACGAGGATTAAGTGATGATTTGCTTAATTAAATTGAGTTAAAGCTTCAAAAAGAACAAATTGACCAAGAACTTTTTTTCCCACAACTTACTTCAGTGGACCTTGCCCATCTTCATGCAGCAAAGCAGGTGCTCATTATGCACATGTTGGAAAAGGTCTGTTTGTTCTTTAAAAGATAAATAAGAATCTATATATGAAAGGTAGGTAACACTTGGCTGATTCCGAACCTGACATTTTTAAAAATTTTTTGTTGTCATTTAATTCCTTTAGAAGCTGTGATAAGGTTTGTTTACTTTTAGGTCATTTCCACCCCTTATATTCTGAAGATAGAGCTCCTCCCAGCAGTCCCTGTAAGTGTCTCTGCTAAGCCAACCATGTAGGAAACTAATCAGCTAAACACTTGATTAGTAAATGATACCTTACCCAGACTGAGCACCAGGGGAGAAAATGGCTGTTGGCAAGTGCATCCTTCCAAGAGTTCTGATTCTTATTTGGTGTGCAAAAAGCAGTCTGAGGGAGGAGCAGCCCTGTTGAAGATGTAAATGTTCCTTCTGCTTGTGCACTTTCAAATACATTGGTTCAGATTTCCAAGAAACTATGAGGAATATTCTCCATTTTATTTTAGACTTTACATCTTTGAAACTGGGGAGAGGATTTTCCTTTGAAAGATGATAGGATATATCTGATTATGAATGCTTGTGTAAAATTTCATGTCTGTTTTGTAACTGATCAGCTGACTTTAAAATGGTGGGGGTGTCCTAGATTATCTGAGTGGGCCCAGTATAACCAGAAGGGTTCTTAAAAACAGAAAAGGGAGCAGAAGAGAAGATTGGAGTGATATTTTGTGAGGAGAACTCATACACCCAGCTGGTTTTGAAGACAGAGAAAGGGGCCACGAGTTCAGGAGTCCAGATGGACCTGGACAGGGCAAGGAAATCATTCTCTCTGGAGGCTGCAGGAGGACACAGCTTGCCCACAGCTTGATGTTGGCCTGGTGAGACCAGGTTGGACTTCTGGAATATAATAAGTGTGTGTTGTTTTAAACCTCCAAGTTTGCAATAATTTTGTTACAAAAGCAATAGGGAAGAAATACAGCCATGAAATATGTCTTCAGATCATGGCTAGTGCTGAACTTTATTTCAATGTCATAGCAGAAGATTTGTTTCTGTCAAATGACAGACTTTCTATGTTCATAATGAGCCATGGGTAGACTTCGTTAGTGGGGACCTTGATTGATACACATTAATAAAACATGGATAAATTGAATAAGAAAATTCAATTCTTTGTGCCCATAAACTCTTACATTAAGAGGGCTCATGGGTTCAACATTCTTGATGGTAGTTGGGTATGTTTTTTAGACCCCAAATCATATTCAACCAGTGTGACTCTGTTATTCACAGTTATAATTGCAGAATTGATGTGGATTTGACCCCTTGAACAGTAAGAGTAAATACCCATCTTCAAAGGCTCTTCAAACCCATGCCTCTTAATACTAAATGCCATGGTGATTTGACAGACAACATTACTCAACAGATCCCGATAGAAGCCTACAACACCTGGAGGAGAATCCATTGATGGTACCACTAATAGCATCCTTTTTGAGCAACCATTTTAACAAACAGGACACTTTTATGGACATCAATGTCCAGGTTAGTAAAGCACAGGTATCTCTTCCCTGGGAGGTTGCTTGCCTAGTTGAAGCCATCATATGGGACATAATCTGCATTAGGACATCCTGGTAGTACTATTGACATAATGAAGTCAAGTCTTCCTCCAAGAACAGGGTGCCTACTGCACTTGTTACCCAACACATATGTCACACAAGGGGGCAGTGGACAGAAACAAAAGGGCAAAACTCATCTTGTTAGTTACTCAGTGTGTATGTCATTTAATGTAGATTTTTTAAAATCACAAGTGTCCCTTCAGCATGTTGAAAATTTCACAAATTGTTATCAGTGTTATTCTAGCAGTTAGTCATTTGAAATACTGTCTATATATATGTAAGCATGACACATGCCACTATTTACATTCACAGCTTGGCCCCATGAAGACACAACCATGCTAAAATCACTGACTCATATGGAAATGCTTTTATTTTATGCTACAACAGAAATTACTATATTGTACATTAGCATGTTAGCAATATGCTGCAACAATAAGAAAAGTTTTATAGTACTCTAATAAAAACTGAATGTATTAATATCAGTTATTATTCACTAAATATTAGAAAGAACTTGTAAGAGACTTTTAAATTAATAAGTTTAATGTTCATAAGAAATAAATGTTGTTTCCAGACTTTTCTATTATGATGAATGATAAAATTGTGGTACAATTTTATGCTAAGGAAGTAATATGAAAAATTATAGTTTCACTGAAAACTCAAATTATTTTCTAAGGTTTGAAGAAGGATTTCATAATAGTTTCCAAGTATTTAAATAAATGTAGGTGGGTAGTCAATATCCTTTGGTTATCTCCAGTAAGTGCTGCACAAGAATAAACAGTAATCAACCAGACTTGGGTGAGACACATGCAAGAGAGCACAAGAATCAACATTTCATGAGCCTGAGTAGTTGGTGACCTACCATGTTGGGTGATGTTTTTTTTTCTTTATTGATTAAGGCCATGGTCAGTCAACTGCAGCTCATGAGCCACATGTAGCTCTTTGGCCCCTTGAGTGTAGCTCTTCCACAAAATACCATGGCTTGGGAGAGTCTATTTTGAAGAAGGGGTGTTAGAAGAAGTTTAAGTTTAAAAAATTTGTCTCTCAAAAGAAATTTCAATCATTTTTGGCTCTGTTGACTAATGAGTTTGCCAACCACTACATATGTGTCCTTATCTTCTCAATACCTCCCACCTCCTACTCATGCCCTCACCCCCCTGCTGTCTGTGTCCATTGGTTAGGCTTATATCATCTTTGGTGTGGTGATTTTCTACAAAATTATCTTTTGTCTTTGGACTCCTTCTTAATCTATGCATCAGCTTCTTTTTCCAGATTGCTGAACCCTTTGTAATGCAGGGACAAGAACCCCGGCTTTGTATACAAAATTTGTCATGCAAAAAGCTGGGGTTCTTGTCCAAGCATTACGAAGGTTTCAGCAATCTGGAGAAAGGAGCTGATGCATATATTAAGAAGGAGTCCAAGACAAAAGATAATTTTGAAAAGCATTGGGGGTCAGAGGAGCTTTAGCTAAAAGAACTGAGACTACCCCTTGTCTAAGGACCCTGGACTATTTATTAACACAATTTGTCTTAAGGGAATGTGGAGACACATACTTCAAAGGGTAAAGTATCAAAGGGTAGAATTTGCAGAATCATTGTCAGTTTGGGGAATAGCCTACCATTGTTCAGGTGTTTGGCCAGCAGGAGGCAATAACATGCAGATTTAAGATTCCCTGAGCTGTCTGGCAGCAATCAATAATCCTATTCAGGTTTGGAGGAAGTGCCGATAAGCCATTCCAACAGGTAAACTACATATGTGGCTTAGCCCTTGTTGAGTTTCTCCAAGCTTCACCAACCTTTAGGTGAAACTCTTGTAATTATATGACATATTGGAATTGGTTCCCGGCATCTGGGGTATACCTTTTACATATGAAACCTGGACTGCTAGAGGAGAGCAAACATGAGTTTACAGAGTGAGTGAGATACAGATTTTGGATACAAATTTAACATCAATTTATACTAAGTCTTATGAGGTCAATAGCATTGTTCTCTCTTGATAGATGAAAAAAAAAAATCTCAGAGAAACTGAGAGGCTTTTCTCATAATGGTCTCATAGCACGTTCATGGAAACATGACCTGCTCCTGACTTCTAGGCTATGTTGTCTCTATCCAGACCAAGACTAAGAAATCCTTACTCCTCATAATTATTTCCTGAGAAAAAGCAATTTGAAGGAAACATCAACAAGAAAAATGTTTATAATTATAAAGAACCTTTGCCAGGTTTTCTTTAGAAGACTTACCTTGGTTTTTATCCTGGTTCTTTTTACTTACTTTTTTAATGTTTTTATTAATTTCAGAAAAGAAGGGAGAGGGAGAGAGAGATAGAAACATCAACAATGAGAGGGAATTATTGATTGGTTGCCTCCTACACACTGCCTACTGGGGACTGAGCCCACAACCCAGGTATGTGCCCTTGACCAGAATCAAACCTGAGACCCTTCAGTCCACAGGCCAATGTTTTATCCACTGAGCCAAACCAGGTAAGGCAATCCTGGTTCCTTTTAAAGCATTGGCTCATTTTTGTTTTGTTTTGTTTTGTTTTTTGCCTGATCTAACCAATGAAATTGTCCAATGCACCCAAACTAAGAAAGGAAGTGCTGGCTTTTTCCTTATGGCCACCCAAACTAAATGCAGGTAGCCTCGCTGCATTTCTCAAGGATATGGTGATGACAACACAAGATTTTTACCTATTTTCTCCTCTCTGCAGTCTTGGGAGTCTCATTGCTCCTGTCTTGTCCAACAAGCCACAAAAACTGTTTCCAGCTGATGGATTTGGGGTGCTTGAAAACATGAGCTACTAGAAGTCAGGAATCTGGGAAATGAAGATTTCTCAGTGCATTTGAGGGTAATTGCTCACAGAAAATTGTCCCTTTGGGGTTGGGACTAGTACCAGTAAGAACACGAGGGGAAACATGTATGAAGTGTAACTTGAGGCATTGTTGCTATCTCTCTTTAGCTCCAAGTCGGCTATTGGGACAGAGGGAGCCAAAAGGAAGAATATTCTGCATTGTCCCCTTAAAATTCATATTTCTGGGCTTTGGCCCAATTTGCTGACCTCAGATTTTCCAGGGAGAGGCTGGAAAATCTAAGTACTTTCCACACCCTTTGGTGGTTTCAGCAGAGATCTTTAAGAAACAGAAATCCATAGCAATTAGCATGCACTTTGCAGTCTACATGTTGTATCTGATTCAAGAGATGCGTCTCTAAAATTTCAGAAAAAGCCACCAAATGATAAGAAGAACCCTGTCATGAGATATTTAGAACAAAAAAATTAATAACAAGGGTAAGGATAATGAAGAGAAGAATGCATTTCAGGTGATACATGTATTTCTAAGGAAATGTTTTATCTTTTAAACTGAGGCTTATGAGTTTGTAACCTATAAACAGACAGTTTTCTGGGGTAGTTTTTAATTCTGTATTGTTATAATGAATTTTCAGTGGAATTAACTGAAATAATAAAAATAACACTGACTTACTGCTTAATGCAAGTGCTAACCAGAGGATTCACAGATGTTAATATTCACATTAACTTCTAAATCTCCACAACAACCTTAAGATGTAAATATTATTTTTAATTTTTAATTTCATTTTGGAGATGAGAAAACTAAGGTACAGAAAATTTAAGTAATTTCTCAAAAGTCACACAGAAAGAGCCAAGGCAGGACATTGGACACAGACATCTGGCTTTGGAGTCTTTGCTACATAGAACCTTTATTTTGGATGACAATAGGCTTGTCATGCCCTTACCCATGCCACAAAGCTGACACAGGATGGGGTGGAAGAGAAATAATAATTGCAGTTATTTTCATTGTAGCAGTTCTCACATATAAGCAGCCACTACACTTATTACTTCCTATGTGTTGTCTTATGAATTTCCCAGTGAAATATGTATAGGTCCAATTTTCAGGTGGGAAAACTGAGATTCTTTCCTAAAATTCTTATTAAATATCCTAGGATGACACACATAGTAACTACAGATCCAGATTTTATCTCATTTTTTAAAATTCTTTATTATTGAAAGTATCACCTGTCCCCTCCCCGCCCTGCCCCCATTGACCTCTCCCACTACAGATTTTATCTCATTTTTTTAAAATTCTTTATTATTGAAAGTATCACCTGTCCCCTCCCCGCCCTGCCCCCGTTGACCTCTCCCACTCCACCTCCACCACCCAGCACAAGACCTCATCCCTCTATTGTCTGTGTCCATTGGGTATGCTTATATACATGCATATAAGTCTTTTGATTTATCTTTTACCCCCTTCAGTCCACACTCCCCTCCATTCCCTCTAAGGTTTGACAGTCTGTTCAATGCTTTTATGTCTCTGGATCTATTTTTGTTCATCAGTTTATGTTATTCCACAAATGAATGAGATCATGTGATACTTATCTTTCTCTGCCTGGCTTATTTCATTGAGCACAATGTTCTCCAGGTCCATCCATGCTATTGCAAATGGTAAGAGTTCTTTCTTTTTTACATCAGTATAGTATTCCATTGTGTAGATGTACCACAATTTTTTAAACCACTCATTTACTGATGTGCATTTAGGCTGTTTCCACATTTTAGCTATTGTAAATTGTGCTGTTATGAACATAGGGGTGCATATATTCTTTCTGATTGGTGTTTCAGATTTCTTGGGATATATTCCTAGAAGTGGGGTTACTGGGTCAAATGGGAAATCATTTTTAATCTTTTGAGGAGATTCCATACTGTTTTCCATACACCATTCTACATTCCTAACAGCAGTCTATGAAGGTTCTTTTTTTCTCCACATCCCCGCCAGCACTTGTCATTTGTTAATTGATTGATAATAGTCATTCTGATTTGCCTCTCTTGGGTGACTAATGACTTTGCACATTTTTTCATATACCTCTTGGCCTTCTGTATGTCCACTTTTGAAAAATGTTTATTTAGGTTCTTTACCCATTTTTTATTGATTATTTTCCCCTTGTTAAATTGTATAAGCTCTCTACAAGTTTGGAGATTAATCTTTTATCAGATGTAACAATGACAAATACATTCTCTCATGCAGTGGCTCTCTTGTTGTATTTTTGATGGTTTCATTCTATTACTTGATCTTAACTTCGGATATCAAAACATATAATGTGTGTTTCATTATGGCAGACTTTCCTTCTCTAAAGGGGGTTTTGTAACTTCAATATCCCATGCCTAATCAGAGAAAAGACATTCTGGAACATCAGGCTATCATGTACATGCACAAATACACAAATACATTCTATGTAATAAAAATCTAATGTGCTAAGTGTCCAGTCACCCAGTTGGCTGTTAACCAATCAAAGTGTAATATGCTAAAGCTGCTCAACTGCTGGCTGTGATGTGCACTGACCAACAAGGGGCAGACAGTTTACTAGTCTACCAGTGATGTGCACTGACCACTAGGAGGGACAATTGACTGGTCAACCAGTCTCTATGACATGCATTGACCACAAGGGGGCAGATTCTCCAACCAGAGGTTAGCTTGCTGCTGTTGTCCTGCCTATTAGGACTAAGATGGGCCAGACATGCCCTGAAGCTCTCCCTGGTTCCCTCCCTGACTGCCCAACCTATGTCCCTTCCCAGCCCTGATCATGCACCAGTTGGGTCCTTTAGCCTGGCCTCACCCTCTTGCAATCTGAGATCCCTTGGAGGACGTCAGAGAGCCAGTTTCAGCCAGTGGAAAGACCGGTCTCTATGATGCATACTGACGACCAGGGGGCAGACGCTCAACCAGAAATTGCCCCCTGGTGGTCAATTGCTCCCACAAGGGGAGCTCCGCTTAGTCAGAAGCTAGGCTTATGGCTGGCAAGCACAGCAGCAGTAGTGGGACCCTCTCCTGTCTCTGTGGCAGCAGGAAAGATGTCCAACTGACAGTTTACGCCTGCTCCCTCAGCCTCTGGGCCTCTAGTACCAAATAAAAATATAGCTAGAGTCTAGTATATAAGTTCTTTTATATATAAATTGCTTTGTTATGGAAAGCTGTTAGACCAGCAACCATTGTAACAGTTGATATAAACTTTTAACAAATCCTTTGATCAGGATGTATCTTATAATGGATATTAAAAAGGTGATGTATTGGTGTGTATTACATGCACATACAGTACTGCTGAAATACAACTAATTGTACAAAAATAAAGTGATTTTTTTATTATTTGAAAAAGATCATGCCTACAATGGGAGTATATGTATTTAAACAAATGGATAAAATTGACAGAATGTTTTAGACCCAAATTTTAAAATTGGTAATGTCATCCATTTTATCCAATTGGTTGTTAGCCAACAGTGGCTGCAGTTTAAAGGACTGTCCTATCTGCTTCCTGAATAATCTTTCTCCCTTACCAATTTTATTTTTATAGCTCTTGTTCTATTTAAATCCTCCATTACTTAGGTATTTGTTCATTCTTACATTGTTTTCAATCTCAATATAAATTGGTTCTAACTCTTACATTGTTTCTCCAATAGTCTTCATGTTAAACAAGAGCTCCCATTTCTAGATTTATTATTAAGACAAAACCAGATTCATTCTCAAGATATTTTCAGGTACAATACCTTCAAAATACCAGAGAAATCCTCCCTTAAGACAATAAAAAAGAAAATAGAACAACCCATATGTTTTAAAAACACTCAAGAGAGTTAATAGCTTAATAAATACTTGCTTCAAATTACAGAGCATCAATTTAAAATAAAGTTTTGCAACCTGAATTCAACCAACCAAAGTTAAAAAAAGTATTTGAACTTTTATTTCAAAAATCTAAATGAATTGTTGACTTAAAGAAAAAAATCTTACAAATGTGATGCTGTGATTTATTTAAGGGTATAGAAGGCAAGTGATGTCAAAGTCTTACAAGAACTAAATGTTGTCTTCATGAAATTATCTGTCCAAGCCACCACAATATTATTAGAAAATTGGAGAATGTCTGTTTATTGTTATTATTATTATTATTATTATTATTAACCCTCTTCCTTTTTTGTGTTTTATTTGTCTTGACTCAATAATCAGAGAGTAAACAGTGGAGTGCCGGGAAGAAAGTTGGGAGCACTTAGAATGGATGCTCACATGTTCTCCGTACACAGGGGCTAAGATACCTACCAGTCAGTTTAAGTTTTTGGTCATTGAAGAAACCAACAGCCAAGCCTGCTCCTGTAGAGAGAGAATAATATTTATCAACTTAATTGACTGCCCTTATGTGGTTACATTTTCTGGGTTAATTAAAGAAGATATTGAGAGATATAATCTTCAGAACAACACTTTTCCTTTTTCCTCCTTTAGCTTTTGGCTACTTTTTCCTCTAACTAAAACACAAAAGTAGAATAATAATCTAGAAATCAGTGAAAAAGAGACATTAACAGGCCAAGGAAGTTAGAAACACCATTTTTTTTCTCACCCAGACCTCTGTTAAGAGAAAGTTAAGCACAAGTTCATTTGTATTAGAAACCAAACCTGAATCTCGTTTCCTCATTGGTAAATTACAAATAGTACTTATTTTTCAAAATTTTATTGAAAACACTTAAAATTACCTAGTTCAGATATTGCAACCTCAAATGCATACAAGATGCAGAAAATTAAGAAATAACCAAAGTGGCCAATTTTTTATTGAAGATGGGGTTACTATTCAGCTTCAATACCATTTAATTATTCCCCTTGGGGTATAGAGACCCATTGTTGCCAAAAATACTGATATTGTTAAGAGAAACTAGAAATTTAGATTCTTTTAAAAAAAATTCTCACTGAAGGATAGATATATTCTTGATTTTAGAGAGAAAGGAAAGGAGACAGAAACATCAATCAGTTGCCTTCTGTACATGCTCCTATCCAGAACCAAACACACAACCCAGACATGTGCCCTAACTTGAAATCAAACTACCAACCTTTCACTGCACAGGATGATACTCAACCTACTAAGTCACTCCAGCCAAATCATATATTTAGATTCTTTTGTGAAATTCCATTGTGACTAATTCAAACTTTGTAAAACCTTGAAGCAAAGGAGTATCTGATGTGCTAATACTTGTGTAAGGCAGTTTGAAATCCGTGGTTAACATATAGAAGATATTTCATAAATGTATTACCTATTTCTCTCACTTTTATCTAAATTATAGGATAATATTTAGGTTATTTAAGATGCTCCTTGGTTGAAGATAAGCCATCAAAGGAACACAAAAATTAGGGGTTATCTATTTGCTGTTGAAATATAAAAAAGGCAGCGTTGATAATTTTTGGTCTGGAAAACCCAAGGAGAACAGAACTGTGCACCATGTGACGGATAGGGACAGCTGACAATATACATGTAAGTACAGAGCAAGACTGCCATGGATGCTGATTAAATGAAGAAGACTCAGTCCCAGAAACTGAGAGCAGGGAACCCCAAACTCTGAGTTAATGAGCACTTTGAGGAGGAGAGCCAGGTGTCTCTGGAGATGAACTACCAATATTTATGCTCCTCTGGGCATGTTCTCAAAATGCCATTTGTACTAATTGCTAAGCACATGACAAATGGCCTGGTACAGAACTGGCATGTGATCCAAAATTGCAGAGTAAAGAAATTTTAGGGCACAAAAGAGCATAGCCTGTTGTCAGAGTGGCAAATGAAAGCTGAATTGGAAAAACACAATTTTAGGAATACTGTGAAGACCTGCATACAGCAAAGGTTGAATTAATAAAATGAAATAGCATGACCAATCAGTTGGAAAAATAAATCCAGCACTGAAGAAAATTGTGATTAAAACAAAGGGAACACACAAAGGAATACCTCAACAAGAAGTTATACCCAGGAATCTGTTGAAAAATACAAAACTTATTTAAAAAACTGTCCAGGTTTATAAAGGAAGCCAGTGTTTAAGGCCTCCAAAATGTCCTGGGGCAAATTTCCCACTGCAGACAGTTTTGTTTGGCTCCAATCTCAGTGGGAAAAAATGGCCCCTCAAAATGTAAAGTTCACAGGAAATTTATCTTTCCTACAAAAGAAGATACAGACCAGTGCCTTACAAATCATGGCCAAAAGAAAATGATGCAAATGACTAAACCCTCATACACATGGGTTAAGAATGAGCATGAAAGGAAAAAAACAGTACGATTATACACATTGCATTTAAAATGAAGGCAAGCAGTTGCCACTGAGTGCTCAGATAGGACCTTGTGTTTATCTTATAGTGTCTCCAAAAACCAAGCTTGATCTTCCATTGTTTGTTTAATGTCTCTCCTATCCATTGAGTTAGAAACACCATGACAATATGGGCACCCAGCTGGCATGTCTTAAGGGTTGAGTGTCAATTTATGAACCAGAAGATCACAATTTGATTCCAGATCAGGCACATGCCCAGGTTTCAGGCTCAATCCCAAAGGGGGTGGGGGAGGGGGGAAAGAGGGCAGGAGGCAATGGATTGATGATTCTTTCTCATCACTGATGTTTCTATCTCTCTCTCCCTCTCCCTTGCTCTCTGAAATCATAAAAATATATTTTAAAAGATACATGATTGTCACTTTTTTTAACTGAAGCAATCCCAGCCTTAATATAGGAAGCAGTCTGTGGAATAAGTGAATACATACATGTATTAAAAATGAATTAAATCCAGCAACTCCCTCTGGCCTAATAACAAACGGTAACTTATGTGTTCCCAATAGTTACCTAGCCCTTACAGTGTTACTTATGATAATCGTGTAAGGGAAGAAAATAGTATAACTTTCATTTTACAGATGAGGAAACTAGAATTCAGAAATTGTGAGGAATGGAATTAAAGGCACATGGCCAGTAAACAGCAGAGGTGAGATTTGAGCCAGTAACTAGTTCAATCAAAGAGTATATTCCTTTTTTAAATATACTATTCTATTTATTTCATGCACATAAGTTTAGGAAGAGTGGCTCAAACTATTCAAAGGAGCAGAAGCCTAAATCCAGGCAATCTACTCCAACCTGTTTACCCTTATACCATAGTCCCCATCCCTGCTCTTCCTCCCCTCCCCCCAACCCCGGCCAGAAGCCCTGGCTAACAATACCTGTGGAGCACAGTTTAGCAGCAGTCACCAGCACATTGTGGATGTGAAATAAATCTGGGTGTCAGAGCTACCATAACAGACAGAAATCATTTCATTTTATACCAAGAAACAAATATCCATCTGGAAGACCAGCTATGCCAATCTTCATTTGAGATCAGGCTTTCAAATCTAACCACAATGTGAGGGAAATGCTTATCAGAATTCCAACTGAAAACCTGGGTCACACTGCCTAGGAAACATTCATTTGTTAGGACTCCTTTTTTATAGTAAAAGTAAATGGATTCTGCAAACAGCTAAAGCCCATTTCTATATTATTTCAGTCTTGTTTGCTAGGAATGAAAAGCCACTTAAGCAAGAGTAAAAACACAAGAGGGAGATTTATTATAAAGATATACAGTGTCCCCTTGACCAGAAATGCATCTAAGATTCAAAAATAGACTTAGGACAAACAGTTTCCCCTGTATCTCACTACTCTGCAGACTAGCTTTTTCTGCTTCACATACCACATGGTGAACATAGACACCCACCATTTCTATGATTAAGTAAATTATTCAGGAGACCAACCAGAGAGTGAAGATGGAACCTTTGGTCCAGCGTGGGTCAGTTGTCCAATTCTGACCAATCAACTGAACTAGGGGGCAGGGGGCAGATTCTAGGAATATAGCTGCTTGCACTGTAAACATGTGAACAGAGCAGAGCAGAAGGGACTTGTGTCTGTAAAGAAGGGATTAAAGAGTGTTAGCTCTCAGCAGAGTAGAAACTCTCCATAGTACTTTCTTATATCCTATCTAAAGCCTAATATGCAAATTGACTGAACAGCATCGGAATGACAGGTCGGCCAGGGGTGAGGCTGGCAAGTAGGTGGCACCAGGCCAGTCAAGGTGGGTGCCAGTTGGCAGAGGGAGGGATGGCTATTGGGAAGGCAGGGAGCGATCCGGGTGTGTGGCTGGTACTCACCAGCTGGTGCCATCACCCAATTGCCCCGTCAATTTCCTTCCCAGCAGCAGCAGCTAGGCGATGGGAGGTAGGGCCAGCCAGTGAGCAGGTCACCTTTTGCAGAGGGAGGCCATACTGAAGTTTAGGCCCACTCCCCTGGGGTGCAGGCCAAAGCCATCCATTGGACATCCCCCGAGGGCTTCTGGTCTGTGAGAGGGCTCAGGCTGAGCTGAGGGACTCCCCTCCCTCCCCAGTGCACAAATTTTTTCACACCAGGCCTCTAGTGTACTTATAAAAAGAAAACTATCCCTGTTGTATACAAGCAAATACAAAGAGGAATTTAGAGTACAAGGTCACTGATTGTAAAGGTTTTAACAGACTAATATTTATTACAGTAAATTGACTCTGAGCACTCAATAATTCAGTATGTCTTTATGGATTACATTACTTAATTCCTACAGCCATTCCATATTATATAGCTGCATCCCATCTATTTCCAAAAATCACCTTGGCATGTCAGCATGATGTTCAGCATTCACCTTATGATTTTGTATTGATGAAAATCACTTACTTCCAAGTCTTCTGGTTAAGTTACTTATTATTCTTTCTTCTGAGGTAAAAAATCCCCATTCCTGCTAGGAAGTTATGCTTAGCCTTTTTTATTATCTTAAGGTCTCAGGAGCACTGTCTCTCTACTTTCTTTATGGATCCCATTTACTTTGAACACCCCTTATCACTTTACATACAAAATTATCCTCCAGTGGAAAAGTAAAAGGAACACATTATCTCAGCCACCTCTCTCTCTCTTGGCAATAGCATTGTTAACTCTCCTTAGGTTAATCACATTCCAGAATGGTTGTATTTTAGGATAAATTCATTTATTACTGATCTTTTCCAAACTGAATATTTGTAGAAGATCCTCTTTTGACATGACTCTATGATTTTTTTTTCAGTGCTCCCAAGTGAACTCTAAACCTCCCAAATTCGAATAGCCTTATTGCCTCCTCTTTCCCACTCTGCTGATCAGCCATTGCCATTGAATTCAAGAGCTTCCTCTTGTTCCAAGCAGGCCCAGTTTCCACTGGGTACCCTACTCCAGACAGTGATGTTAGCATATGACGTTGTTTGTCGGGACTTTCTATTGCCCGGAAAATAATTTCTAAAACTATTTTGATTGAAATGTAGTTCACTAAGATCAGAGGTTCTGGCTTGCCTACATAAAGCACATTGTCAGTCAATTTGGTGAGTAAATATTGGGTATTTATTCCCTACAACTCGCTGACCAAAAAGGAGATAAATTAGATGTTGTCCTTGATATTAGGTAGTTACAATATATATATTCTGTGTCCTATCTAATAAAAGAGTAATATGAAATATTAACCATCACTCCATCACAAAGATGGCAGCACCCATAACCACAAGTTGAAGGTGCCCAGTCCTCTCAGCCCTGCTGGAGTCCTCCAGTCCCAGGGAGGTGGCCGCTGAGAGCAGGCAGTGCAAGCGGCCTGGCAGAATGCTTGCTTCATCGCTGGCCAGGGATGAAGGGGGTTGTCACCCTGGCAACTGTGCCACTCTGCAGAGGGAGGGCCTCCTGGCAACAGATGACCTCTGGTTGGGATGGGCAGTTAGGGGCCATGAGGCCGGCCAGAGAGGGCAGTTGTGGGGCATGAGGCCAGCTGGGGAGAGCATTTAGAGGTCATGAGGCCAGTAGGTAGGGCATTTTGGGGCAATGAGGTCAATGGGGGGGTGAGGAGTTGGGGGTGAGCAGGCCAGCGGGGAGTGTCAGTTGGGGTTGACCAGGCTGGCAGACAGAGTAGTTAGGGGCAATCGGGCAGGCAGACAAGTGAATGGTTAGGAGTCAGTGGTCTGGGATTGTGAGAGGTATGTCTGAATGCCAGTTTAGGTCTGATCCCACAGGGATATCCCCAGCAGTCGGACATCCCCCAAGCTGTCCTAAATTGGAGTGGGTGCAAGACAAGCTAAGGGACAACCCATGCCCCCCCCCCACCCAAAGCCACCCACCCATGTACAAATTTTGGGCCACTAGTATATAAATAAGCCAAATCAACTCTGATGGCTGGGAAAAGTCAACATCAGAATAACTTCAAATGACTTCCAAGGACCACTATGAATCATTTTCCCTGTTTAACTCAATTTAGTAAAACAGTTATGAAATCTGCTTTATAATTTTTAACATTCTTAGCTAACAATACAGCTTGTCTACAGGCCATTATATATTAGAGCCTCAGGGCCAAATCCAGTTCACCTAGTTTTGCAGATACTCTGTTAAGACACAACCACACCCCTTCATTTTCAGACTGTATGGCTGCTTTTGTGCTATACGGCCAGGCTGAGTAGTGGTGAGGGGTATCCACAGCTGCTGAAAGTTAGCTGAAATATTTACTGTGTCTGGTCTTTAAAAAAAAAAAAGTTTTCTGACCTCTGCTATAAGCAAAGCACTGTGCTAAACACTTATGTGGAGAATGCTAGGTAGTTCCTATTGTTGTCCCTCTTGTGTATCAGAAGAAGCAAAGGCTCATAGTTATGTAAAATTTCTAAATTCACAGAATAATTGACAAAGCTGAGCCTGAACCACTTTTATTAGACTCCACAGTACACATTTCTAATCATATTTCTGAGCTTAGGCTAGATAGTTCCTTGATGGTGTATAGTAACTGTGGTGGTTACTAGTTACTGTTGGACTTTGTATCTAATATCATGTGCACAAAGAATACAGTTTGAAAAGTCCATATTCCGGCCAGTCAGCTCTAGTTCACCTGCATTAAGAACTCATGCAGGACTCTCTGCACTTGACGTAGCCCAGGTTAGGCTGACCTGGCTACAGGTATGTTTTCATACCTCCATCTTTATTGACAACCATCCTCCTCTTACCAGGACAGAACTATTTGCCTTCATCATTGTGTGCAGAAGGCCATCTGTATAGCGGATGAATTAATGTGTAGACTGGCCTTCTTTCCTATTGGCCTCTTATATGTCTGCTCTGCCACTAGTAGCTGTGGAACCAGTTGAATGCCACAGATCTGAAGCTTAAGTGCTAGAAGTTTACTTGGCTTTGATTCACTTTTGAAATATATTATATGCATAAGAATTATATCCTAGGAAAAATTCTCCCATGAGATCAATTTGAAAGACCCTTTAGTTTAGAAAAGCTTTTTTCTCTAGTGTATGTCTGTTTGATATGGAAATACATACACTTAGTTGCCTACATCTAGATTGCTAGTGTTCTCAGAATTTTCTTTGCAAAATCAGAAATTAAAATAGACACTATGCCTTAATGTTTCTTTTTTGCTGTCTGCTTATAGACTCCATAAACTTTCTTATGGATGAATCCCTTAAGTACAAGAAGAGTGATGGAATGAATTTTAAATCTACAACTTCAAAAGCCATCTTTGTTGTTGTCTGAAAGCAGGGCTAAAAATGCTGGTGCCTATAAATCCAGACTATGTATTTGCAGTGATAATTAGGTTCCTTATGGATCCGAGTTCTCTGTGCTAGAGAAACATTGTTTGACTATAAAGTGGTTTATGGAGTTGCCTAGTTACATAAAAGCATCTCCTTAAGGTTCTTTTTTAAATAAAATGTTTATAAAGCCAAATTTGTATTGCCATGGGTTTATATATGATTTCTTATGTTAAAAAGTCCCATTCAGACAACTTTTATGCATGATAACATACGCCAGTATGCCACAGAAATTATGTCTCAATGAAGACTCTTGACTTCACCTTATGTTCAGCCTTCAACAAATATTTACTCCACAATGCCTGTGCCTGGCATTATGATGGGTGCTGGTGAAAAAAAGCATGAAGGTGCATGAGGTTGATCTATATTCTCAGATTTTCTGTTTCTTTTAGAGTCTTTCTCCTCATCTCATTCAGAACATCATTTGTAGATTCTCTACTGTAGTGAAGAGTTCCCAATGGTAATACCTGCAACTTCTGACAGTGATAGGAAAAAACTCTTCCTTTTTTCCTTCCTTTCATTTTTTTTTAAGTGGAGGAGCTCGTGGTTGCTTTCTGAGACTACACAGCTTTGGAAGGTTTTTAGCAACATGGACTGCATTCAGATCTGGGACAATTATCATCATATTCATTAAAGGACCTGAAACTTAGCCGAAGCCAGTTTGGCTCAGTGGATAGAGAGTCGGTCTGTGGACTGAAGTGTCCCAAGTTCGATTCTGGTCAAGGGCATGTATGTCGGTTGCGGGCACATACCTATACAGGGCGTGAAGGAGGCGGATGATGGATATCTCTCTCTCATCAATGTTTCTGGCTTTCTGTCCTTCTCCCTTCCTCTCTGTGAAAGATCAATAAAATATATTTAAAAAAAAATAAAAATAGATGTACCACAGTTTTCTGATCCACTCATCTGCTGACGGGCACCTAGGCTGTTTCCAAATTGTAGCTATTGTAAATTGTGCTGCTATGAACATAGGGGTGCATAAATCCTTTCTGATTAGTGTTTGTGATTTCTTAGGATAAATTCCTAAGAGTGGGATTACAGGGTCAAATGGGAGACCCATTTTTAGTTTTTTGATGAAACTCCATACTGTTCTCCACAGTGGCTGCACCAGTCTGCATTCCCACCAACAGTGCACAAGGGTTCCTTTTTCTCCACATCCTCGCCAACACTTGTCGTTTGCTGCCATTAAAAAGAAGGAATTCTCACCATTTGCAGCAACCTGGATGGAACTGGAGAGCCTTATGCTTAGTGAAATAAGCCAGTCAATGAGGGAGAAGCATCACATGATCTCACTCATTGGTGGATAATAAAGAACATTATAAACTGATGAGCAAAAGGATAGATACAGAGGCAGTAAAGCTTCAAACAGACTGTGAAATTACAGCAGGAAGATTAAAGTTAGGTGAGGTAGATAAGAGATCAATCAAAGGACTTGTATGCATGCATATAAGCATAACCAATGAACATAGACACTGGGGGGTTGGGGTATGCCTGGGAGGGAGGGGGACAATGGGGAGATATGTATAAAAAATTAATAAAAATAAAAATAAAAAATAATAAAAATAAAGTACCTGAAACTTTTCTGACTATATCATTATCACTAATTTCTAAGAGTCAAGCTCACAATTTCCCATTCTACTAAAGGAACTTGTTTTATTTTATAAATGACTATAAATCATTAATCACATAATAAGCATATTCTCTATAGTTTGAAAAGTTATATTCAATATTTCAATATAGTGATATTTTTAGAAAGCAGATAAAATTCCTGATATCTTCACACACATTACAAAATGTAAAGGTCAAAGTAATCTTGGCTGGAAGAGATATGATCAATGGTTGGGAGAAGGACACCCACTGAATGAATGTACATTACAATCTAGTTTTAAACCTTCCTATCTAATGAAAAAGTAATATGCAAATTTACTGTACTTCACTATACCCACAAGCAGTGCCCACTAGCCAATCAGGAGCAAGTAGGAAAATTAACCCAACAAAGATGGCTGTGGCCATGGAACGAGCAGAAGGCTTGGGTTTCCCTGACAATGGAGGAAACCAAGCTTCCTGCACAGCCTGGCTGGCCATGGACTCCACTCAAGGCCACAAAGTTTCAATTATAGAAGATAAATAAATCCCAACAAAAATGGCTGCAGCCTCAGAGGGAGCAGGAGGCTTGGGTTTCCCTGGCAATGAAGGAAGCCAAGCTTTCCACTTTCCTGGCCTGTTCTAACTTCCACTCAAGGCTACAAAGTTTCAATTATAGAAGATAAATACATTTCAGATACTAGGGCCTCCATTTGGGTCACAAGGGGGCATGGCTGGCCTGCAGGCCCTTAGCCCAGGCCACCCCATGTCCCAAGGGAACCCATACTCTGATCCAGAACACGCTTCAGGGCAAACCAGCCAGGCCCAAACCCATGCACCAGGCCTCTATCCTAGCTAATAAAAGACTAATATACAAGTTGACCATTACTCCAACACACAAGATGGCTGCCTCCATGTGGTCAAAGATGGCTTCCCCCATGTGGACACAAGATAACTGCCACAAGATGACCAGCAGGGAAGGGTAGTAGGGAGGGAACAGACCCGCAAGGGAAGGCAGTTGAGGGTGACCAGGCCTGAAGGGGAGAACAGTTAGGGGCAATCAAGCTGGCAGGGGAGCAGTTAAGCATCAATCAGACTGGAAGGGAAGTGGATAGGGATGATCAGTCTGGCAGGCAGAAGCAGTTATGGGCAATTAGGAAGGCAGGCAGTCAAGCAGTTGGGAGCCAGCAGTCCTGCATTGTGAGAGGACATGCCTCAAGGGGTCTCAGATTGGAGAGGGTGCAGGCTGGGCTGAGGAACATCCCTCTTGTGCATGAATTTCATGCACAGGCCTCTAGTATGTTTATGAAAAGGTAGTATGATGTAAAGAAAAAAAGGTTGGACTCATTAAACTTTTATTAATCAAGCCTGAGAGCACATTAGCAGTTTTAATAAACACATCATGCAAAGGCCTCATTGTAAATGCACTGTCAGTGTAAGACTCTTTTTGTAAACTGTTGTGCAGCTTAGCCTCTTCTCCACCTGCATTTTTTTCTAACATTTGCCTCCCGCACCAACTTCTTGCTGGATTCAGCAGTTATCTCAATTATGAATTTATTTGTGGATTACAACCACCAGCATCCTATTTGGTTGCTCTCCCTAATAAATTTCAGTCATCAGATTTAGATAGCCACGCTATATTCCAAAAACATAAGGAACTGGCAAACAGCTCTACAAACCAAATCATCTACTAATAAAAGAGAAATACCCAAATTGACCATACCTCTATGACAACCATAAGCCAATCAGGAGTGAGTATGCAAATTAACCCAACAAAGATGGTTTAATTTGCATACACAGGTGCAGAGTGGCCAGGCAGGGTGGAATACCTGCTATGATGGGGAGCATGGAGTTGGAGGGAGCTACAGGAGTGGTGCTCCACCAGGAGCAAGGATGTGCAGGCTCCCAGGCAGCCAGGAGTGAAGCCAGGGCAGGGAAGACCTATTTTAGCACGAATCTTCGTGCAAGGGCCTCATTCTTAATAAAGAAGTTCTTCTTTTTAAAGAGTTTATGGCCATCTGTTTTTGTGTGGCAAGTAGGAGGTGGGGATCTAAATTTAAGGGACAAAAGGGACTAAAGATATTTTGTACATTTATCTTTTTAACTAAAGATATTTTGTACATTTTTATATCATGTTTAACAACTATTTTATTTTTCTATCTATTATAAATAAGGCTGCTTTGAATATCTTTGTACATAGAGTTTTGTAACACTTTACAAGAATATTGATAGAAGAGACTTTTAGAATTGGATAATACTGGGTCAAAGGGCATCCATTTAAATATTGGTAAATACTGCCAAATTATATTATTTTTAAAAAATAACTTAACATTTCCCCACTTTTCCATAGAAGTTAAAAGAAGTCTATTAAAACACTGATCCCTTTATCATGTTTTATTCGATGTCTTTAGAATATACTGAGAGCATTTTACATAGATTCTAGTGATTCTGGGCCAGGTCGTCTTTTCTTTTCTTTTTTTATTGGAATTTATTTATTTAATTTTTTTTCTTTTCCCTATTGCCCTCCCCTGGCCTTCCCCATTCCCAGTACATGCCCTCACTTGTCTCCTCCCACCCTCCGCCAATGCCTTGTATCCATTGGCTATGCTTACATACATGCATATAAATCCTTCAGTTGATCTCTTACAGGGCCCCTCCCCACACCTCCCCTGCCTTCCCATTGTAGCATGGCAGTCAGTTCATTGCTTCTTTGCCTGTGTATCTGTTTTCCCCCAACTCCCCAATTCTTGTATTTAAAAACATCTTGCTTTTGTAGGCTAGAAGTAAACTTTAAGAGCAAAAAAAATGTTTGAGGTCTAATTTCAATGTCCAATAGTTTTGAGTTCCAGTTTCAATGTCAAACAGTTCCTTATGTGTACACGTCATCAATGGTATAGCCAGGTCGTCTTTTCAATGTTTTCCCTGTTTTCATCTCTAACAGCACCTATCTTGATGCTGTCCTCATCCCTCTAGTCTCCAACCATACCAATTTCTTGCCATTTTGTTCAGGGCAAAGCCTCTTTGAATGCTACCCCTGGGAAATCCTCAACTTTCCTTTGCCCTCTCTGGGGAAATATTGCTATTCTTTCAGGTCTTAAAGCATTTAGATGTGTTCTCCCAGCCACTAAATTAGAGTTAAATTCCCTTTCATATGCACCTCAAGTTACATCATTCATATCATTGTATTGAATTTGTTTTTATTTGTCTGTTCTTCTGGATAAAATGAGGATATTTCACTGTTGCCTTTTGCCTAACTCACTGATGGTAAATCATCAAAATATTTTTGGAAGGATGTAAGTATTGTTTGAAACACAGATTAAAGCCACATAAATGCCTGGGTATCTAGAACTGCTAGCCAAGAACTAATTAAATATTGTTTCTTCTGTTTGAGTTTCTGGAAACCTCCACATAGAATATTGATAGAAGAGATTTTTAGAATTGAATAATACTGGGTCAAAGGGCATCCATTTAAATATTGGTAAATACTGCCAAATTATATTCTGTTTATATATATTGACTTCTACCTTATTGTCCACTTCAAAGTGGCTTAGTAACTATGCTCTGTAATTCCCAAAACTCTTCCCAGGCAACCAAACATACCCAGCATGGAAAACATAAGTGCTAAAAAGTTTAGCCCAGAGCAGAAGATGGCTTTGTTCCACTTCACTGCCATCATGGTTTTAGATGGAAGACCTGCCTTAGGCCTTAGTTCCAGTTCTCACTAACTATGCCCTTGAGTAAGTCTTGCTGAGCTTCAGCTGTCCTGGTCACATGAGGAGGATAATAGTAAATAAGTCTTAGTGTTGTGGTGAGACTGAAAGAACTAGAGTCTGGAAAAGTGAACCATTCTGATGTTCAGTGTCAATGGTCACCATTGCTCCCATGGCTCCAGGCATCTTCTGAAGCAGAGGAAGGTTGGGACACATCAGGTTTTTTTTCACTTAGCAACAAAATGTTCATTTTTTTCTATCACCCCTTACCCAGTGCCTAAGGACAAAGTTAGATGTGGAATTCAGAACAGAGAATGGCTAATTTTTCTGTAAAGGGCAAGGTAGCAAGGATTTAGATTTTGTGGGTCAAAAGACAAAATTAAGAATGTTATGTAGGTACTTTGAATAACATGTCAGAGAGAAAACAAAGTACTACATTTTTATTGCGAAAATTTAAAATATAATAATAGAGTAAAATTTATTGTTTCTCTAATCTCCAGACACAAAAAACAGATGTGCCTCTCTGCATGCATTGAACTTAATTCAAACACATATGGTTGGGAAGAAGGGAGCTAGAGCCAATAGCAAATGAGCAGTTCACAGGGAGGGACCTCACCTTTTTTCTCATGAATGCCCAGTAGTAAGCAATGGGGTAGTCCTGTGTCTACTCTAAACTACTTAGTCTTCATTCTCCTTGCCTTCTACACTGTCAGCATCTCTCCAGTCCAATGATGGAATTAATGATTTTCTTCCTAGGCTAATTTTGATTCCCTTTTTATTTTCTCCCTATTCCTTTTATTTTTTTAAATCCTCACTAGGGTATATTTTTTTCCATTGATTTTTAGAGAGAGTGGAAGAGAGAGAGAAATATTGCTGTGAGAGAAACAAATCAATTCATTGCCTTCTGCACGAGCCATGACCAGGGCCCAGGCCAGGAAGGATCCTGCAACCGAGGTACATGACCTTGACCTTAATTGAACCTTAGGTCTGCAGGTTCAAACCAGCTATGGCTCTCCCTACTCCTTTACATGATGTTAAAAATCAACTTCATTTAACAGATAAGAAACTGAGGGAAGGTATGATTTATTCAAAGTTTTTACTATTAAATTAACCGGGGGACTCAGTGTGACACTGAACCCTGAATGATCAGATTCTGTGTTTTTTTTGTTTTGTTTTGTTTTGTTTTTTTGGCTGCTGTTTTATATTGCTAATGCAACATAACTAATGTAACTGCCCAAAAAGGTGTGCTGAGTGAAGGAAAGGGGAGCAGTGGGATTAGAGATGAAAGACAAGAAAGCAAAGGGTAGTTGAGTAAAAAGGAAAACACACTGGGCTGAAACAAAGCAAAACAATGATGAACAAAGGAGAAAAAAATTTCCTCTGTAGGACTTTCTGTGGATACTTTGAGTCCTCACAATGCTGCCTGAGGACAGTACTGTGCCTAACTCCAAGTGTGAGTGACAGAATGAAAGCAAGATTTTGGATGCCAGTTGGTGTCAGGGAGTTGGAGAATGGAGTGAGAAGAGAGCCATAGACTTCTAAGTGGCTAAGGCAAGTGCAATCAAAAGAACAGAATACAATGACACCCTCAGATAAGAAGTTCAGAGGTACAGCCAGCAGTGTTACAGCTGTCAGCTCACATGTGTCAGGAGGGCTTTCTACTTTGAAGTATTGATTGATTTTCTCTCTCTCTGATTATATCTTTGAAGCCAAGTACACTCACTCCCTTTTATTTATTCATACATTATTTATGCATAATTTAAAAAGTATTTAAAGAATATATAACATGTACCAATATATCCAGATTGCTAGTAATAGAAACTCCAACTGAATGGTGAGTTAAGCAGATGGGTAGGTAGGTGTTTTTGTGTCTTCTACATAAAATGTTTGGAGGTATAGTTTGGGTGACTTTGATCCTATGATCCTTTTTGACCTTCTTTTCTCTCACTGGCACAAGATGGCTACTGTGGTTCCACCCACCATGCCTGAATGTGAGGCAGGAAGAAGCAGGACATAGTAAATAGGAAGTAGCTGCTATCATGTAGGAAAGAAGTCTTCCTATACAGCCTCAGCAGACTTCCATTCATGCTCCATGGACAAGTGTCATGGGTCCATCTGTGGCTGTAAGGGGAAGAGAAACCTATTTTGAATGTGTGAACATATGGCCACTCTAATCAAATGATTGTTCTGGATTGAGGAAAAGGAAGAGGAGAAGTACTGTGTTGTCAGAAGTGATGCCCAAGTTAGGCATTGTAGTCAGCAGTCAGGATAACATGGTCATTACAAGCAGATACGGTCCCTGCCACATAGAGCTTTTTACTTAGTAGAAGTACATAATAATAAAAAAATATTCGAAAAGCATATGTAAAATTACAGTCATTAATGTGTGTCCCGACCCGCGGGTGAAGCCAACGAGGACCCTAGAGGGGGAGTGGGGATGAAAGAGACAAGAGACACAAGGAATGGAGACAAGACAAAGTTCTGATCAAGTCTCATTTATTCAACAGCAGTCCGGGGTATTTATAGGGAGAAGGAGAAATGAGGCCTAGCCCTTAAGGTGAAACACCTGTTCTAGCCCTTAAGGCGAAACACCTGACTTGCACAACAAGTTTCCTACAGGTCCCCCTTTTCTTCAAACTTTTGAAAGGCCGCATATCCTTGAGGGGACTGTGCCTGTCTTGGGTCAGGAACTACCATACGGTACCAACCCACCTTACCCGTCTTAGGCGGTGGTCAGTATCACGTATATAGGTGGTCTCTGATTACGAGAAGTTTTTGGCTTGGTTTCACTTTTAGACTTGCCTATTTTTAGAACCTCTAATTTTGCTATAAGCTCCTGGTGCTCTTTTTCTAATTTTATTTGTTCTTTTAGGAATTCAATCTTATCTCTTAGCTCCTTTCTGGGGTCAAGAACCGGGCATGCTAAGGAAGGAGCGCTGGGGACGGGACTATATGGCGGAGGACGCTGAGCAACAGGCGGCCAGTCTGGATTGTATCTGGCTGCTTGCTCTTCTAAATCCTCCCAATCTGTATCACTAAGGTCTTCCTTAACTTCAAGAAATTCTGATAGGGTTGGATATTTATTTGTCTTAGGTTTAGCTCCCTCTAAATTATAGAGTTTTACTTTTGCTTCTAACGGTGCTCCTTTTTCAGGTATCTTTGATTTTTTTCTTTTCAATTTCTAAAGTCCTTTCTCTTAATGTACTATGTGGGCCTCTGGATGGTTCTCTATTTTCAAGTTTTTTCTTTTCAGTTCATTGGGTCACCCCCCTTTCTTCCTCAACATCACTATGGAAAGACATGAGGTCCTCACTTTCTTTCGCAATCCTTTTTTCTTTTTGATCTAATTGAAGGATTTTTTCCCCCTTTTCAATTACATTATCAACTACAGGATCCCGATGCCTCTGTGATATGACCTCATCAATTAAATTCCAGTATGAAAAGGCAGTTATAGGAACCTTTTCAGGCCCAAATCTTTCATAAAATCTCTAAGGGCATCTCCAACCTTTTTCCATCTCTTACTATCAATAGTTCCTTCAATAGGGAACCAAGGACAAACATCTTGAACATAGTAAAAAAAATTACATAACTGTTTAATTTTAACCTTTACTCCTCGTGCCTTTAAAGCTTTTCTAACTCCATTGACTCATTTCTTGACCCATAATCTCATGCTGACTCATTTCTTGTCCCATAATCGCTGTCTATTCACCGAGGTGTAGAAAACGCAGCAGGTTCCCGCATCAACTTATCCTCTGTCTTCTCCTTTTTGTGCCGGCTCTCCAGACAGCGTCCCTCACTGGATCCCCCATTCTCGAGCCACATTGGGCGCCACTTGTCCCGACCCACGGGTGAAGTCAACGAGGACCCTAGAGGGGGAGTGGGGATGAAAGAGACAAGAGACACAAGGAATGGAGACAAGACAAAGTTCTGATCAAGTCTTGTTTATTCAACAGCAGTTCGGGTATTTATAGGGAGAAGGAGAAATGAGGCATAGCCCTTAAGGTGAAACACCTGTCCTAGCCCTCAAGGCAAAACACCTGACTTACGGGAAAGAGATAGGGTTTGGGGTAATTGAAACCTAGCCCAAGGTTAGTGCTAACGTGGCTGAAGCTTACTACAAAATGGCTGTCAAGCACGTTTCCCACAAATGTGCTGAAGTGGAAAAGGCTCTGAGAGTCTAAAATGGGAAGGAGAAGTGAGTGACCTAATAAGGGATATTAAGGAGGCCTCTGTGGAAGGGTGACACATAGACAGGCATATCTGTTTAATTTTGGCACCTCCCATAGGGCCCTGCCTATAACACAATTCATAGAACAAAAGGAAAGATAATTGCAGAGAATCTTCTTGAAACCTTAGTATAAGTGTACTGCATGATTCTTTTTATTTTGAATACAAAAAATCTAATTCAAAGTCAATTAAAAAAACAAAAGCATGTACTGGCTAAAGTTCCAATCCAGCTTCAGTGAAGTTGCATCAAATAGCCCTACTAATGATGCCAGAAAGTGCTGCAGTTCTCCACTTTGCTTCTCTCTTTGCTGACGCTATTCATCTGTAGCTTTTCTACTCTGGTGCTATGATAATGGCAAGTTTCATATTTATGTATTTTCATTAGAAACACTTCTAGAAACATTACATTTTCCAAATAATAAATGTTTTACCATGAGATCTCATTATGCCTGACATGAACCAGATACCAGAACCTGTAGCAATCACGTGATCACTGGAGAATGCATGATCCACTTAGCTAGTCTTGAGTTTTCTGTCCTCTCCTGCATCAGGGACAGCACCATCCAAATACCATGAGCTCAGAATAGGGAAGAAGATTCCCCAAAGGAATCCATGGAATAGTCCCCAGGAGAAGAGGGAGTGTTTGCTAGACAGGCAGAAAGAACAGGAGCCTCCTAAAGAGTAGAAATTATTATTGGCATTAATGACTGTGGAAGCCAACAATAACAATAGTAACCGTAGTAAGAACTCACACTTATAAGTGTTTCTTACTATCCTTAAAAATTATCATTCTCCATTCCTTGCATGCTGAGAATTTATCCAGTCTGCTTTATCCAACCCAAAAGGCTGAAGAGCACTTTGGTTTGAAATTAGTAAGCCTGAGATTCCCAGGAAGCAGGGTTTCTAGAAGGAGAAACACTCCTACCTCACCCCAAAGTCCCAACAGAAAGCCCAGTGCTCCTGCACTCATGCCAGCATGTTCAGAGCCTGTCCGTTAAGTCAAGTTCATGCAAACACAGATGGTCCTGAGTGGCTCAGCATCTGGAAGGCCAGACTAAGTGCTAAGTGATTTTGGTGGCCTTACACTTCTGATCATATCCAGCCAGCCAGCCAGAAAATGAAACCTTGTTTATCATCTTGATAAACTGTCACTTTCAGTGCCTCCGGACACTTTATGTTAGTTGGTAGAGCCAAATACTATTAAATTGTCATCACTGTCAAAAAGAGAACTAATAAGTTTTTCTGCTTGAGTATAGTTAATGATTTCTACAGTATGTAACACAAATCAGTTTCTGTTGAAATTCTTTTCCCCTAACTGTGTGTTTTCTGATCTCCCTGACTATGAGGCATAATCTCATGACATAAATAAATATATATTTTTATTATGACCTCTCTGCTAAACCTATAAGATGACAAGAGTCAGATACTTTTCTTGGTATATACATAAAAAAGGACATTAAGCAGCTTCATTTGGTTCTACTTTTTCATGGAAAACATAGATTGGAAAAAACTGTATGTTATAGCTTTGGAGAGGGTTCCTCCCTAGTTATTATTAAACATATTAACAGATGTTACTTAAACACTCATAAGGAGGTAATATACCTCTTTTGTTCTCATCATCTTAAAGAATAATATGTTAGTCATATTAGGCTGTGTTAAGCTACAACAACAAACCACTCCAAATCTAATTGGCTTAAAACAACAAAGGTCTATTTTTTAGGAGTTAGTTCTAGACTAACTCCTACAAACACAACCTCACTGTTGAACCATGAGTTCTCACTGTTCAACAGTGAGTTTGAGTTTGTAGAAGTTAGTCTAGAACTGCTGAAGCAGCTGGCCCCAAAATGGGGGTGGGAAAACTAATCAGCCAAATCTGCTCACCATTTGCTTTGTACTGCTCCTGAGCAAAGAATGGTTTTTACTTTTTCAATGGCTGGCCAAAACTAAAGGAGAATATCTGTGACACATAATTACGTCAAGATTCAGTTTCCATAAATAAAATTTTATTGGCATATAGACACACTCAGTTGTTTACATATTTTTTATCTCTGCTTTTATGTTACAACTTCAGAGTTTAATAATTGCCACAAAGACCAGATGGCC
This sequence comes from Lasiurus borealis, assembly GCA_004026805.1. Classification (NCBI taxonomy): domain Eukaryota; kingdom Metazoa; phylum Chordata; class Mammalia; order Chiroptera; family Vespertilionidae; genus Lasiurus; species Lasiurus borealis. The sequence goes on along the minus strand of PVJN01000148.1, from coordinate 135,245 downwards.
AACAAAAACAAAAATACTTTCTGTTTGGACCTTTATAGATAAAATGTTCTGACCCCTGATCTAAAATATGACTGATTGCTACACCAGCAGGAAGAGAGCTCTAGAGCAGTGGTTGGCAAACTGCAGCTCTCTAGCCACATGTGGTTCTTTGTCCCCTTGGGTGTGGCTCCTCCACAAAATACCATGGCTTGGGCAAGTCTATTTTGAAGAAGTGGCATTAGAAGAAGTTTAAATTTAAAAAATTTAGCTCTCAAAAGTAATTTCAATTTTTGTACTGTTGATATTTGGCTATCTTGACTAATGAGTTTGCTGACCACTGCCCTAGAGGGTCCTTGCACAAGGAATTCAAAGCTCGGTATGGGAATGATACCTTATTACTATTATCAATAATCATGTGGCCCAATATCCCTTAAGAGAACTAGGAACTGCCACAAGCCCAAGAGGAGGAGAGCCAGAGATATAATTTAGAAGCTCCAACTGCTACCACAGCTAACATTAATAATAGCAAGAACATGAAGAGCAAATATACTTCAGGAGTGCTTCTAGAGACTTTGCCTGTGTTCATTTACTGATCCCTGTAACAACCTTATCATGAAACTACTATTATTTTCCCACTTCCCAGATGGGAACAGAAAACTTAAATGATTTTTGTGAAGAATAGACATAGTATTTAATCCCAGTCAGTACGGCTCTAAAATCCAATCTCAACACTATACTCAACCATTCTACCACATGTGGACTCTGGAATTTAGAAAACCCCAGCCATTGCTACTGTAGAGACTTTCTTCACAAAATCCTTCATTATAGAATTGAGTAGCTATACGCAAAATACTAATTTTTGTATTTGCATAACCTATTTCCATAATGCTTAACAATTCACTTAGGAATTTGCAAGTAATTTAGCCCATAGATAGAAGGAAACTCTAATATCTGTAAATTTTCATGTGGTTTGCCTACAAGCGAAATTAAAGGACTTATAATTTGAGGTCAGTTTATGAGTCAGCAATCCTATATAATAAAAGAGTAATATGCAAATTAACCATCATTCCAACACACAATATGGCTGTTCCATGTGAATAAAAGATGGCCACCAGAAGATGGCCAGCAGGGGAGGGCAGTTGGGGGCAATAAAGCCTGCAGGGAAGGGCAATCAGGGGTGACCAGGCTGGCAGAGGACAGAAGTTCTCTGCAGGTGAGAGCATTGTGGGGGACCAGGCCTGTGGAGAGGGCAGTAAGGGGTGACCAGGCCTGCAGGGGAGGGCAGTTAGGCATCAATCTAGCTGGCAGAGAGTGATTAGGGGTGATCAGGCTGGCAGGCAAAAGCAATTAGGGGCAATCACAAAGGCAGGTAGGCAAGTAGTTGGGAGCCAGCAGTCCCAGATTGTGAGAGGGATGTCTGACTGCCCACTTAGGCCCGATTCTACTGGGATCAGGCCTAAATGGGCAGTCAGACATCCTTCAAGGGGTCCCAGATTGAAGAGGGTATAGGCTGAGCTAAGGGATACACCCCTCTCTGGACGAATTTTGTGCACCAGGCTTCTAGATAATAGAAGAATCTCATTTAATAAGAATTTTTTAAAATTTATAATTACTGTTGGGCTTTCTTCTTTTAGTGTATCCCTTCTCATATGCCATTACATAGATGTCATCAAGAAACAGAGAACAAAAATGAATAAAGACAGAGCAGATAAGGCAAGGATGCAATGTAGAAAGCATATTAGATGACTCATCATTGCAGGAATAGTTCAGACATTTCACAGGTCCTGAGGCCTTACAGTAAATTCCTCCATTGTCCAAGCTTTCAAAATTCAGTCTTTCCATCAAAACTCATGTCAGATTGCAACTACCTCCAGTGAAATTGGAATTCATTTTTATATTAATAAGAATGTCAGTTCTTATTTATAGTGTACCTATTGTGTGCTACCTCATGTATTAATTATGTTTAATGCACAATATCTAATGTTCAAAACATCCCTTAAGTTAGGCATTTTACTCACAAGAAACCAAGGCTTAGAGATTACAAATTTTTCCAAGTCACGTAGCTAGCAACTCAAATGATATTATTATTGTTATTTTTAAATATATTTTATTGATTTTTTTTTTTACAGAAAGGAGAGAGAGGAAGAGTTACAAACATTGATGAGAGGGAAACATCGATCAGTTTCCTTCTGAACGCCCTCCACTGGGGATGTGCCCGCAACCAGGGTACATGCCCTTGACCAGATTCGAACCCAAGACTTTTCAGTCTGCAGGCCAACACTATATCCACTGAGCCAAACCATTTTTGGCAAATGATATTATTTGAAATACTATTTATATATTAATATTTTAACCTTTCATGGCAGTGTTTCAGATAATTTTAGAAAAAATAATCTAACCTGAGAAGTGGCTTATATATAATATGATGGCCTGCCTCTTTTCTATAAAACATTTCCACATTGTTTCTAGCCTTAAAGGCTGGTGATGAAAAAGTAAAGCTTGATAAACTATCATCAGCTTGACCAGTGATGTTGGTTGAAGCATAGAGTTGGGCGAGATCCAAAAGGGATATAGATTGAGAATCTTGCACCTTAGAGGGGAATAATAGATGCAGATATTTTATTAGCTTTATTTCATCCCAATTTTTTTCATAACCACAATCAGAGAATACAGACTTACTTATTTTAGACTATGGCCAAAGAAGCTGGAGGCACTTCTATGATTTAGGTAAATACTGCACTTTGAGGTAGAAGCTTTCCCTTCCATTGTTTCAGCCACCACCAAGCCTTTGAGTGGCTTTTCTTACTGGGCAGTAAGTCACTTCTATGGTTGCATTGATTTGTAGTATATTGAAGGCAAGTCTAGATCAGGCAAGCAAATTTGTGTACAGAAATAGCTATTATTTTAACAAAATTCCCAGGCAGACCTAAGAATAGCACAAAAGTAGTCTGATACTCAAACCACTACTTGGGTTCCCCTTCTTAATACGGGGTACTATCCAAGGCATCATTACTGGAAAAGAGGAAATGTTCTAATGTATTTAAAGAACAGAAGAAAATCGAGGATATTCTTTTTGTAACCTCATTAGTGCATCTTTGAGTAAAAAATATTTCCATGTTGTTAGTGCACTTACTAAAAAGAGTTTCTGCAGTAAAGCTTAAAATATCCAATGTGTAAGCAATTTTCTCTTTTAAAAACATAAAGGAGACACTTAGGCATTCTGTGTTGAGTGTATTATGATATATACTACTTTTAGCAATCTTATTTTAGAGAGATAGTGAGGTCTAAATACAGTTCCCCAGCCATCAGCCTGGTGTGAGAGTAGGGAAATGGGTATGAGAGAAAGTTCATGATTTGGTCAAAAATTATGTTTCCAGGATTATTATTAACAGCAGAATATCATTTAGTGCCTATTCTGAATCAGCTGTTATTATAATTATTGCCTATAGTTTTTAATTGTCATAGTTATTTAGTCCTCAAAACAACTATGTGAGTTAATGTTATCATCACCCACATTTGACCAACTGAGGAGATACTTGAAGCAAAGAACGGAAAATAGTAGGAAGCAGCAGATCTAGTCCTTGAATCTTGATGGCCTTGCTAGCAACGAAAATAATTTTATGGTTGGGGGTCACCACAACATGAGAAACTGCATTAAAGGGACGTGGCATTAGGAAGGTTGAGAACCACTGCCCTAGAACCTGTCATTATTTTTTAAATTTTCTTTATTGATTAAGATATTACATATTTTGTCACAGGAAAAGTCTCTTCAAATTCCAGAAGATTAAAATCATATCTAACATCTTCTCAGACCACAATGCATTCATATTAGAAGTAAATGATAACAAAAACAATAAAATAAATCCAAACACTTGGAAGCTGAATAGCATGCTATTAAACAATGATTGGGTTACCAAAGATATCGTAGAACCTGTTATCTCACTCATTATGCTGTGCTGCCTCCTGTATGGCTGTCCGACCCAGAATTTGTTCCTTTTTTAATATTTGCCTGTCTTCTATGTACCCCAGAACCCTGGGAAGGAGAAGATGGTGATTTGTTTAATCTAGAGCATAAACAATTCAAGCAGCCATTTTTTTGCCCCCCTCGACCAAAACATGCTTAAAGATTCATTAGTGTCTCCCTTGCCAAGGATTTACAAAGACATTGGAGCTGCCTTCTAGTCATTGGGTCAATAAAGCATTTTTAACACAGTCTTAAACATGCATTTCTGACATCTACTAGAATGGATTCTAAGAGAGCTATTTATAAGGCCTTGATCCAGAAATCCCATAAAAGTGAATCTCAGAAATCTGTCTTTGTCTCACAAGTAGTAGCTTTGAAAGGAAGGAACCATTGCAATAAAATGAAAATGCAAGAATTTGAATAATCATGTCAGGCTTAACATCCTTAGTCACATTTTATTCATTTCCTTGAAAAGTTGATCTATGAGTAGATTTGTTCTGGCTTAACTATTAATTAGGACTGAAAGGACTGAGGTTTCTTTAATGATTTCTCTTAATTGCTGTTTCATTTTCCAGTCTTCTTCTTCTTCTTTTTTTTTTATTTTTATTTGTAACTTTTGGCTAAATTCCAAACCAATGTTCAAGTTGATTTTTCTTGAAGGTGCAAAAAGTAATTTCATTCTAAAAGCTACATTTACTATTCAAGTTTGTTTTCTGAAAAAACTACATATGGATACTCAGGGAAAGTTCCACCTAAATAATTAATTGATGTTTAATCTTTATTTTCTTTTTAAAAATATCTTTATAGCGTTATAGTTGAAAGTATTACTTACTCCTCTTTCCCCACATTGATTCATTCTAGCCTGGCCTTGCCCCCATCTCAGCCCTTCACTACACTATTGTCTGTGGCCATTTGTTATGCATTCATGCACACAAGTTATTTGGTTGATCTCTTCCTACAATATTTCTTTTTTCCCCCTTTCTTATTTTTTCCTGTTTTTTTTTTCTCTTTCTCTCCTCACATTCTTTTCCTTCCTTCTTTTTCTTTAAAGATTTTTTAAAATTGACTTTTAGAGAAAGAGGAAGGAAGGGGGAGAGAGAGAGAGAAACATCCATTGGCTGTCTCCTGCACTGGGGATTAAGCCTGCCACCCAGCCATATGCCCTGAAGGGAATTAAACCTGCAGCCTTTCATGCATAGGGCAACACCCAACCAAATGAGCAACACTGGCCAGGGCCCCTTTCTCCTTTTCTTTCTTTCTTTCTTTCTTTCTTTCTTTCTTTCTTTCTTTCTTTCTTCCTTTTTTCTTTCTTTCCTTCCTCCCTTCTTCCTCCCTTCTTCCCTCCCTCTCTCTCTTTCTCTCTTCCTCTTTAAAATCCATCTATATATATAAAAATCTAATATGCAAATTGTCTCCACATGGGAGTTCAATCAGTACACTGATAACTCACTATGATGTGTGCAGAACTAGGGGCTGGTGCAGAATGAAGGAAGGCCCTAGCCAGCATCTAGAAATCCCAGATTGGTCCTAACCACCAGCCAGGACTGGGGACCCTACTCATGCACAAATTTTGTGCACCAGGCCTCTAGTAAAAATATACTTAAAAACTTAAAAAGTCTGTTCCAGAGTGACTTTGAGAAATTATATCCCTGTGATTATAATAGAAGTCCAGAACTTTATTTCTTTTTATAGAATTTGATTAGCTTCTTACTATTTCTTAGATGAACAAAGTAAACATGAGCTGTTGATATAGACAAGAAGTAAAACTCAGATAGAATTTGGAGTGGGAATGTATCTTACAAAGTAATTCTACACTACTATACCAAAGATATTCAACCTTCTCAAGAAATAGTTTCATACTGTTTGAATGTGCAAAGATCCAGAACATTTTTATAATTTATTTTTCATCTTGTTCAATTATCCATCCATTCTTGATTCATCCATCTATCCAATAAATACTTGTCAATGTGTTAGGGAGCTGACATGAGCTCTGTACAGTTGTTTTTACTTTCCTTAGCAGAGCAATCAAAAGAATAGACTATTATACTGAAGGTCAACAATAAAATAACGAGAGCTGCTTTGTTCTTTCCTCCAATGGATGTAACTGAACCCCCTCAGATAATTTGTAGAGCCCCACAAGCATAACTTGAAACTTCTGATCAAAGATTACAAATGTGATCCTTGTCGTATTGAAACCTGGTATTTTTGTTTGGTCAACACAAATCAGTAGCACTGGATTTCACCATCAGAATAAACTGAAAAGTTAATTTCTCTGATAAACTATGACTATGCCAGTCACAAATGTAAACCCTGGGGATCAGGAGATTTGAGTATGATGGCTCTAATCAGACTTTCTAAATGTGAGGGTTTCATGGGCCTCTGAGACCTGGTCTTGACTCCACATTGAAATACCTGAGCAGTAGGTATAATTGAAGCTATGGTTCAACTTGGCATGACCACATGAGCTTGTTATTTAGAACAATATCTCTCTAGCTTCCAGTGGGCAGATCCATCATTCATGAGCCTGAGGAAAATGTGGTCTTGCATCATTGATTTTATATACCAAGTTTTAATGAAAATGGAATACTTGTCAGTTCCCAGTCACTGAGTTCTCCTTCCTTTTTCAGAGAAATGGCAGCATGAGTGCCAGGGTGGGGCTGGGAAAGAGCACTGTGTAAGCAGTCAGAGGATCAGGATCTGGGTTTTGGTCTGGATGTGGCCAGCTACTCACAAGGTAAAATGTGGGCAAATGATTAAGCTATTCTTGACCTCAGTTGCCTTCTCTGTAAAATGAGGGTAATCATAACCTCATCGGGCTTATGTGATCAAAAAATGCATTGAAGGTTTGTAATGTGCCTATCATGATGTCAGATACATAGTAAATATTCAGTGACTAGTTAGTTCCTATATATTATTATTGTCATCATTTCTTAAATAGCCATGTTATTTGGCTGTTCTTAGCATGCATCTTCACTAGAAGATGGGGATAACAAGAGTCCTATTTCTGTCTTTGAAATATTTTGAAGATTAAATGAAATATGTATTAGAGGCACTTTTTAAACCCTATTAATAATATTCCAGACAATGTTTAATAAAGAAAACAGCAGTATCCTTAAGAAGATAATATTCCAGGAGAAAAACACAAAGACAATCAGTATAATTAATAAATAAATTATACACTATATTTGAGAGTTATGGGTACCCTGGAGGGCAGATGGGGCATAGTACAACATGATGACTAGGAGACTTATGATTTCAATAGGGTGATCAATGTGCCTTTGATACTAAGGTATTTGGGCAAATATGTAGAAGAAGTGAGAGAATGAGCCAGAGATATGTGAGAAGGGTGCCCCAAGAAGTGCAGGGTTCAACTTGTCAAGACTAAATGCCTACTATTTAGAGCAACACCTCATGGGTTTAGAGCAAACTTCAAAAGGGATCATGCCCATCATATTTAGGCCATAGCCTTCAAACAAACCCATGTCCCTTAAGCAGAGAGAAGGATGGTAGCAAAGGAGGTCAAAACTTGATTGGGGGTTGGGGAGGGCAGGTTGCTTAGTTAACCTTGATCACCATTTTAAGCAAGGTGTCAGACTTTCTTTTGGAATGTTTCATCAACAAAGACTGATTAGTTGTGATAAGATGCAAAAATGTATGAGTTTTAGAATCAAATGCACCTGAGTCACACGTGTGTGATACTGAACAGGTTTTTCAACTTTTTTGAGCATCAGGTGTTTAGCTGTAAAGTGGGACAATAACTGTACAATTGCTATGAGGTTTATAAATAATGTAGGTCAAGGGCCAAGTGCAGTGTCCAGCACCCTTTTCTGAGCTCCTTAAATGGCAGTAAGCACTGCGATGACACAGATATTGCCCTTTTCTTCATTCACAACTATGCTGAGAGGGACTGACTTTGAGTTTTCTGTGGTCTCCTTGTGGTTCATATTATTTAACTCAGTGCAGTAACTCAGACAGTCTTGCATGTCTATCACTGGGTCTGCTGGACTGACTGTAAATCAAATAAGATTCAAATATGACCTGGACCTTTCATAAGCTTTCTGCTGTTCTCAGTCATAAACATTGCTTGTATTAAAGTCAAATGGTTACTTCTAAATTAGTGATATTTTCATGAAGTAGAGAACCAGCTATTACTGACTTAACTTAGAGAACTTGCAGCTGACAATACAAGCTAAAGAAACTAATTGTAGTATCTGTGTTAAAAAGTGGAATGTGTGATTAATAATATTGTTCCATTAACTCTAATCTCAATGAAGAACAGGTGGTGAGACTGAGATTCTCTTTCAATCATCCAATTCAAGCCTCCTTACTTACTGCTTAAAATCTTGAATTGATTGGCCTTTTGTTCCCTTTGTTTTACACCTTGTTCTTCTCTAATCACTACTGAAAGCAGCAGCCTAGTTGGTTACTCTAGAGCAATATTTAGAACACATCAATTACTGGCTTTAAAATACCCATTTGTGCTGTATTGCAACATAGAATAAGGTCTCTCTCTGGAGATGGAAGCCTGCTCAAATTAAATGCTATTTCAGGTATTCAGTTCCATCTATTCTAATGTGTGTTTTTAAAAAATACCCTGATTTCTCGTCAAGATGGCATAATACATAAACACTGGGTTCACCTCCTCCAATTACCACATACAAGTTATAACTAAATTAGAAGTCTGATGTACATAGATTTGTGCAAGAATGGGCTTTCCTTCCCCTGACTGCCATTACTGCCTTTGCCCCACCCAGAGTCACCTTTCTGCCTTTGCTGGGCCTGGAGCCACCTTTCTGAATTCCCATGCTGCCCAGAGGCCCAGAGATGCTGGGGGTGTGTGGAATGTCTGTGTCATCACCATGGTGATGATGCAAGTGTTCTGTTCCACCCCTGGATGCTCAGCACCTGGGTATACAAATTAATCTGCCATTTTTGTTGGGTTAATTTGCATACCTACTCCTGATTGGCTGATGGGCATCACAAAGGTGCAGTCAATTTGCATCTTTCTCTTTTATTAATGTAGACGAGAGACCCAGTGCATGAAATTCATGCATGGGGGGAGGCAAGAGGGTGTCCTTCAGTCCAGCCTGTTCCCTCTCTAATTTGGGACCCCTCGAGGTATGTCCAACTGCCCATTTAGGCTTGATCCTACTTGGCCTGAATGGGTAGTTGGACATCCCTCTCACAATCCAGTCTGCTGGTTCCCAACTGATCACTTGCCTGCCTTTCTGATTGCCCCTAACTGCTTCTGTCTGCCAGCCTGATCACCCCCTAACCACTCCCCTGCCAGTCGGTTTGCCCCTAAATGCCCTACACTGTGAGCCTGGTCACCCCTAACTGCCCTCGCCTGCAGGCCTGGTTCCCCCCAATTGCCCTCTCCTGCTGGCCTGATCGCCCACAACTTCCCTCCCATGCAGGCCTGGTCCCTACCAACTGTCCTCCCCTGCTGGCCATCTTGTGTTGGACATCATGTATCACATGAGGGCAGGATCTTTTGATCACCTGAAGGCAGTCATCTTGTGTGTTGGAGTGATGGTCAAACTGCATATTACTCTTTTATTAGATAGAATAGAGGCCTGGTGCATGGGTGGGGACCAGCTGGTTTGCCCTAAAGCGTGTCCTGGATCAGGGTGGGTGTTCCCTTGGGATATGGGGTAGACTGGGCAAGGAGCCTGTGGTGGTTTGCACCCTGGCAATGCCCCCTGGGGACCCAAGTGGAGGCCCTGGTATTTGGGATTTATTTATCTTCTACAATTAAAAATTTTGTATCTTGGAATAGAGCCAAGCCTTCTGCTGCACAGCCATTGAAACTTTGTTGCCTTAAGTGGAGGCCTGGGGACTTGGCTTCCTCCATTGCCAGGGGCAACCCAAGCCTCCCTTTGCTCTCTCTGTGGCTGTAGCCATCTGGGTTGGGTTAATTTGCATACTCGCTCTGATTGGCTAATGGGTGTAGCTGGTAGGTATGGCTTGTGGGTGTAGTGGAGGTACAGTCAATTTGCATATTACTCTCTTATTAGATAAGATTATAGAACAACTACTTGAACACTAGCTGAACAGAAGTTCTATAAGAAAGCATACAAAGAAGAAGAAACGTTTGTAAAAGTAGTAAAGACATGAAACTATCTGGTCCCACCTCCACATGTGGCAGTTAAGAATCAGGAGGTATATCTAAGCTGGGAAGATCCCAGTAGCCAGACATTAGCATGCTCAGCTCAGAGCACTAATGCCAAGAAGAGGAGACCCCACAACAGTTAGATGTGAAAACCAGAGATTTTTTCCAGGTGAGGCAGAGGGCTGTGTAGACCCAGGCATCCTCTTAACAGGCCTGCCTACAAACTAACTAGCTCACAGACCCTGGTCTTAAGCTCCAGTGAAGAGAAAGCATCCACAAAGCATCAGGGACAGAAAGGGGAGAACTGAATTGTCTGGTTTAAAGGGGAGGGTTGGCAGGGCAGTTTTCTCTAGGACTAAGGCTCAGGCAGGTACCAGTGTTTCTCTGTTGAGCCCTCACCCCACACAACCTGGAGGTGCAGGCTGTCCAAATATGAGTCTGCATTAACCTGATTAACACTGTTCTGCCCCACCCTGGTAATTCTCTGAGTACCTGCCCCACCCAATCCACAGATTCCTTTTAAGAGTTAATCCAAACAAGCAACCAGCCTGAGCCCACACTCTAGACTTTCCTACATTTCTCAAAGATCCCAAAACCCAAACAAGCAGCAGCTGGCCTCGGCATACTCTGTACCTTATGCTAAGTGACCTCGAGCCTCTACTAGGGTGGCAGGTGGTCTCAGTTCACAGCACAACCTTTCCCAGGCACTTTCAAGCCTTGTATAGGCATCTAGCAAGTTAAATCATTTTGTAGCTCCTACCAGGTGCTCCTGGACTGGCACAGGCAGTGGCTAAACTTGGCCTTAACCAGAGTCCCTGCCCCAATGCCCCAGAATCAATATATCTGGTGGCAAGCTTCAGACCACACAGGAAGACGATCCAATTAATGCCATAAATATGACACCCAAAGACAGACTTGACACCAGAACATGCTAAAGTGAATCCCACTCCATGGGGTAAGTGCCCACACAAAAGTTTATCTGCTATAGTGATGGCCCATTCTCACAGAGAGTCAACCTGATACACCAACAACAATCAAGGCTGACACACAAGATACATTCCTTGGAGCACTTCGCTAAGGTGACTAGAGAGACCTCATCACTGATCTCACAGGACACATACTACATGAGGCTACTTTGCTAATACTGAGACTCATAGCAGATCTACCTAAGACATAGAATCAAATACAGGGAGACAGCCAAAATAAGATAAATACACGTGTCCTAAATGAAAGACCAGGACAAAATTCCAGAAAAGAAACCAAGCAAACTGGAGACAATCTACCACAGGTGGAGTTTAAAATACCGCTGATAAGGAGTGTCCATAAACTTAGAACAGTGATTCTCAACCTTTCTAATGCTGAGACCTTTTAATACAGTTCTTCATGTTGTGGTGACCTCCAACCATAAAATTATTTTTGTTGCTATTTCATAACTTTAATTTTGCTACTGTTAAGAAATCGTAATGTAAATATCTGTGGGTTTCTGTTGGTCTTAGGTGACCCAGCGAGGGGTTCTCAACAAGGTAACAGAAAATACGTTTAAGGATAGCTTAAAGGACTTCTGGGACAACTCTAAGTGCAACAACACCCACATCATGGGGATCCCAGAAGGAGGGGAGAGAGAAAGAGAGGCAGAGAGAAGAAAGAGATTAAAAACCTTTGTGAAGAAATAATAACAAAAAATTCCACGAGCCAATAAAAGGAAATAGACACAGAATTCAAGAAATCACAGAATCCCAAACAAAAGGAATACAGGGAGGCCCACACCATAATTAAAATGCCAAGGATTAAAGTCAAAGAAAATATCATAAAAGTAGCAAGAAAAAGGCAGTGACCTACAAGGGAGCTCCCATTAGGCTATCACCTGATTTCTCAAGAGAAACTTTGCAGAACAGAAGAGACTGGCACAAAATATTCAGTCATAAAAAGCAAGGACTTACAACCAAGATAACTCTATCCAGAAAAACTATCATTTAAAATCAAAGAGCAGCCGAAACTGGTTTGGCTCAGTGGATAGAGCATAGGCCTGTAGACTGAAAAGTCCTAGGCTTGATTCTGGTCGGGGCATGTACCTTGTTTGCAGGCACATCTCCAGTGTGGTGCATGCAGGAGGCGGCTAATCAATGTCTCTCTCTCATTAATGTTTCTGACTTTCTATCACTCTCCCTTCCTGTCTGTAAAAAATCAATAAAATATATTTTAAGAAAAAAAAAAGATGTGGTACATAGAGACAGTGGAATTTTACTCAGTAATAAAAAAGAATGAAATTTCACTATGTGACAACATAAATGGACCTAGTGAGTATTATGCTAAATGAAATAAGTCAGATAGAGCAAGACAGCTACCATATTGCATTTAATGTGGAATCTATAAAACAAAATACACAAACAAAACAGAAACAAATGCATAGATAGAATGAATGAACAGATGGTTGCCAGATGGGAAAGGGTTTGGGAGGCTGAGTGAAAAAGGTGAAGGGATTAAAAAATAAAAATTGGCAGTTACAGAATAGTCATGGGGGGTGTAAATCACAGTGTAGGGAATATAATCAGTAGTATCTTAATAATTATGTATGGTGGCAGGTGAGTGCAAGACCTATTGGGGGAGTCACTTAGTAAATTATATAAATGTCTAATCACTGTGCTATAAACCTGAAATTAATCATAATACTAAAAACGTACTATGCTAATTACACCAGACAGCTGAATGACCTTCCAGATGTCCTTCCGGATAACCTTCTGGACAAAGCCAAGGCACTAATTTCATGCACCAGACTTCTAGCATAATAATAAATGTCAACTTTAATAAAAATTTATTTTAATAATCTTAAATAGATGTTATTTAATATTAATAATATTATATATTAATGATATAATATATTATTTAATATATATAATAATAAAAGCATAATGTGCTAATTAGACCAGGTAGCCAAATGACCTTATGGACATCCTTCCCAGAGACCTTCTGGATGAAGCTGGGGCTGCTAGGCCCAGTCCCTTGCATGAATTTTATATATTAGGCCTCTAGATATTTAATAATATTAATAATGTATTTAATAGTATTAAATGACAGTCTCCTTAGAGAAATAAATGAGGTAAATCTGGAGGGTCTTCTAGGACCAGAAAGTAAGGAAGTGCTCAAAAAAGGGGGAAAAGGAATATACAGAAATCACGTGACCCTCGTGTGAGTGGGCGGGGCCAGCATGTTGTGGGCGGGGCCTATGGGGTGGCCTCGTGCAGTGGGCGGGGCCCACAGGGCGGGGCCGGGGTCCTGCACCTCCTTCCCGGGTGGGTGGGGGGTCCTGGCGGGGCGAGGCCTGTGACATCTGACCGCGGGCTTGTTGCAGACAGGGCGCTGCCCTGGGATGAGGGCCTCCTGCTGACGCCGGTCTGGGAGCCCGTGCCCGCCGCCCCCGCCGCGGCCCCCAAGCCTGAAAGAGCTCACAATGGGCAAAGTTGGAATATTTTGAGCAACATATTAAATGAGATAGTAGTGATGTGCCCCTGCTGGCATGGCTCAGTTGGTTAGAACATCCACTGATAGGTCATGGTAAGATTTCCAGTCAGAGCTCATATCCAGGTTGTGGGTTTGGAACCAATGAAAAGTTTCATCCAACTCTCACAGTCATGATGATTAAAAATGTCTCCAGATTTTGTCGAATATCATTAGTAGGTAGGACAAATAGTCAGACCACCTCAGCCCCCACCCTGCACTGAGCAACACTGATTACACTGTACATTTTAAGACAGGATGGAGCTGCCTTCAGTCCTTCCTCCTTTCTTCCTGCCCCCTCCTTTTACCAATGATTTTTTTCTTTGCATTTTTTTTTAATTTCTTCCCCTCCCCAACACCTTTTTAAGTGTTCTCATACACTTTAAAACACAGTAACTTGTATATAATCGTGGCTTAGCAAATGTGTGATGGATGCATTTCTGCCAACTGAATCCTAAATGCCAAGAATCTTAATGTTATGGCCAATTCTTTTCAAAAGAAAAACAGTTTTTCTAAATGCAAAGCTTGATGTTGGGGAAGATAATTTCTGGTTCTTGGTCACTTGGAGTGACTTTTATGTCCCCTGGAAACTGGATGCCCTACAGGCTGGACAGGCCCACAGAATGCTCACCAAACTTTACAGTCACAATAGTGCAGCTGTGCAGAACCCGGATGAGAGGGATAGACATGATTAGGTGCCAAGGAACGCTGATGAATGCATGGCTGACATGCAGCAACCATTGAAGTGTTATGCTTCTGTCTGTGGTCTGAAGTGCCATTCACAGCATAGACGTATTTTCCCCAGCAATTATTCCTATAATTTCTAAAATGGACCTGGATTTGGTAAATGACACCCAGTTAGATTTCTGTTGAGCCCCCTTGAAAGAGAGCAGGCAGTGGGAGGGAAAAATAAATGCTGGGCAGTTCTGCCACCTCTACAGGTGCTAATCACTGGAGGAGCAGGTGCTTGCCATTAACAGGAGCACAGAGAATCACAAATCAAACTAACATAGGCATGAGTTCCCATCCTGTCATGCACTCACATCAGGCTGCCCTTCCTGTGGGGCAGCTTCAGGCCTTCACTGAGCTGGCCTTTCAGCATGTCAGCCCAGTCGTCCTCCCCAGGCTCTGCGTGGGCACCTTTGTTGCATTTGAAGTATACTGCTGCAATGCTGTTGTCCTTGCCAAGATCACACACACCTTGTATATAATGGGATTTACATGTATCTGTACATGTTACATGGAGAGGGTGGCAAGAATCCCATAGGAATTGGATCTCCAGGTGGCTATTTCTGTCATTTCTCTCCCTTACATCATTTTCCCAGCCTTCCCCAGAGATCCCCACAGACATATGTGGCCGCTTGAATTCTCTCATCAGATTCCCTTTGCTTTCTCTCTCTCCAGAAGGAGGGACATGTGAAGTGATCGCTGCGCACAGATGCTGCAATAAGAACCGCATCGAGGAGCGGTCACAAACAGTGAAGTGCTCCTGTCTACCTGGGAAAGTGGCCGGGACCACCAGAAACCGGCCCTCCTGTGTCGATGGTGAGTCGCTGGTGTTACCTCTCTCTCCGGTGCCCACCTGGGGTTGAACTTACTGGTGTAATATGTATTTCTCTTCCACCTAAGTGTGGTTCAGGATAGTTAACAAGGTGCATCCAGAGTAAATGCCAACTCTCAGAATAGAGTTTGAATTCTTATTTTTGGGGATATTACATTTTTAAAGAGCTCCATTTTAACAATTTTTGAGAAGAAATTTGAGAGTCCAGATTATTTGGGAAGTGATTTGGGTTTGAGATTGCATACAATGATGAGGGTTATAATGGTAGTAAAGAAAACAATAACTAACACTCATTTAACACATTATTTAATGAGCATTTACTATATGCTCGGTGCTTCACATATAGTCATGATAGAAACACTTCTCATGCATTAATTTATTTGCTCTGCAACAAATTACCCCCCCAAATTTAGCAGCTTTAAACAGTGGACATTATCTCAGTTTCTGTGGGTCAAGAATTAGCCTTTGCTGGGTGGTTCTGGTTGGGATTTCTCATGCAATTGCAGTCATAGCCTGCCTGGTACTGGAAGATGGCCCTAACCCAGTTCACTCACCTGGCTGTGGGCAGGCGGCCCCAGCTCCTTGCCAGAGAACCTCTCTGTAGAAACTTAGCATTCTGACAACATGGCATCTGGCCTCCCCCAGAGTCTGTGATCCAAGAGAACAATACAGAAGCTGAAATGATCTTTTCCATCACAATCTAAGCTCAAAAGTTACACGTCATTATTTCCATGATAACCTATGGGTTTTGCACATCAGCCCTTGCATTTAGTATGGAACTAGACCAAGGCTTGAAGACCAGGAGACAGGGACCTCTGGGCCAGGTATACTTGCCCTCCATGTAATTCATGAAGAAATTGAGCCTTAGAAGGGTTAAATAATTTTCAGTGTCTCCTGGCTGTTAAGTTGTAGCTCAACTAACTTTTTTCTTTGTAATATATTTTTATTTATTTTAAAAGGGGAAGGGAGAGTGGGAGAGGGATAGAAATATCAATGATGAGAGAGATCATAGATTGGCTGTCTCCTGTACAACCCCCACTGGGGATGGAGCCTACAACCTGGGCATGTATGATAACTGGAAATGAACTATGATCTGGATCATAATTTCAATGTTCAACCACAAGAAACACTGCCTGGCCTTCACTAACTCTTGATCCCTGAGTAACTGACCTAATAATGCTAGGTTTTGAGCACCATATTTAAAGCAATTTTATATGAGATATCAAACAGTGAGTCCAAGGTTCAAAGGGACCACACATTTCTCTATAATTTTAGAGCCATGAATGAGTTGATTTCCAAACTCTTCAGTAAGGAAATCATGATTAAAGTAGTGAATCACATGCTCAGGGTCACACCGAAGGAATTGGAACTTGACTTTTCTGGCTTAGGGCTCATTCCTACCACCAGACATAGTAAAAAACACCTTCCAGATTGCCTCATGTTACGTATTTTCATTATGAATCATGATGTAGTTAGTAAGAGAAACACTCTCAAATTGGGCCAAGTAAAGACAAAGTTATTTTTTAAGCAAGTAGAAAAATTTGGGGACCCAGTCACAGGAAATTCAGCCAAACATTAGCTGTCTGTATAATTCAAAATTTTTCCATCTGATTTGCTTTGTTTCTGACTTGTTTCTTTCATTCTTCTTTGTGTGTACTGGTTCCTTCTTCAAGGATTTTAACTTTTGCCTCCCCATAACTCAAGGACAGTGTGAGGATTTTATTTCCATTGTGCTTACTCGGCTCTCCCTCAGCACCATGGTATATCCCAAATATATTTGACTCAGTTTATGTCTTAAATGCATTATCTAAAAATACTAAATATTCAATGAACTTCTGAGTGTCGGAAGTGTGCTATATTAATGGCAGGACTTTCGCTGACACCAGTAGAGCTTGCCTCTATTACTGGAGCTGATAGTGCTCTCTGCCACATTCAGCTGTTTAGAAGAATGTCCATTTGCAAAGCCAGGTCAAGTGCTAACACCTTTACTACCACTAAAAAAGATAAAAAAAACACTAAATATGATTGGCCCAGCTTGGATCACATGCCAACCTTTGCCCAGTCAGCCTAAGGAACAAATTTCTGTGGCACACACAATTGCCCATTCTTTTCTATTGCCCATCCTTAGTTTTTTAAGGATGTAAAAAAGTGAGAAGAGGAAACACAGGGTGATCCTCATGGTTTATTTGTCAATGTCTGGAGACAGTTCAGTCCAGACATTTGTTGTAACAGGGTGCTACTGGCATCTGGGTAGAGGACATAGATGCTGCTAACATCCTACACTGCAGAGGACAGCCCCCAACACAGACTATTAGCCCCAAATGTCAGTGGAGCTGTGGTTGGGAACTTGTACTATGGTTATTTCTAGCTCCCAGTCAATACAATGAGGCACCTCCAGTGCAGGGAAGGCAGGCGGCTAGGCCAGAAAAGCTGTCTCACCCTCTCACCACAGAAAACTCTTGGTCCTAGAAGCCAATAAACATAAAACAATGATGGTTTATCCTGTTCTTAGCAAAGAAAGCCCTGAGACTGTTAACAATAAATCCCATTTCTTTTAAGTTCATTTTTATCTCTAATGATCAAGAGCTGTAACTGCCTTCAGTGTTTGGATGTCAGGCACCAAGAAGGATGCCTGTGTCTCTGGCAGAGAGGGTGGCAGCTAGCCCTCATTCTGTGAAAGCTAAACCATGTAATGGTAACATTATCTCTCAGAGTAGGTCTTTTGGGAAACTCTAAACCCTTAGGATGGTAGGTTGGGGCACAAGTGCTATTAGTCTCTATCTTAAGTGTTCCAGAGTCTCCAGCTGGCTGGTTTCCTGGAATCCACTGGCATGTATGGCAAGTCTGTATGTTGCCATGATCAAAATGGACTTAATAGCCTACATCTGTACATGCAGCTTAAATCTGAAGTGTGTATGTAAATTAATATTTCTAGTACAGTAATTAAGATCATGAACTGTGAAAGTAAACAGCCATGAACAAGGGCAAGTTACATTCCTTTTCTAACCTGCTTCCTGGTCTGTAAAATGGAGAAAATAACTGTTCCTACTTCATGCAATTAAAGGAGTCATGTGCACATTGTGTTCTGCATGATGGCCGGTTCCATTCAGTGCTCGCTAAACGAATGCCTGTTTCCTATTTCACAAATGTGTGCTGATCATGCTTAGGAAGAAGTATTGCTTCACAAAGTCCTATTTTTATGTTAATTCAACACAGTGGCATTTTAGTCACCATATTTCCTTGGAACGGCTTCTAACCATTTACCTTGGATATAGCGAATGTCATATTCAGGAATGCCTGCATGCTCATTTCAGGAATCTTGAAAAGTAAAAAAAAAAATGCATCTATACATTAAAATCACCCATAACACTGTTGCTCAAAGATTCTCAAACATAACATGTGCACTTCTTTCCAGGCTTAACCCTTATTAAAGAGGAACTCACATACTATGTATTTCATTAAACTAAAATATTGTAGTGCTGTCTTATCAACTGCTTGTTTCATCTACTATATGATGAGCATTTCCCAACTTAATACACACTCTTCAGACATTGTTAGTAGCCACATAGATTCAGGGAGGGTCACCACCATTTATCTAACTTTGTCCCACTTTGGTGCATAGACTTTGGCTTTTGGCACTTTCCTTCCTCAGCCCCAGAAGCATAGACCCAGCCCCTGCCCTTGACAGCAGTTGCCGGTCCATGAAGCACATGTGTCTTAAATATAATCTGTCGCACCTGGTGCCTTTCCCATGCAAGAGTTCTGATTGCTGTTAATTTCCTCTGAAACCATATGTCAGTGGCAATTTCTACCATATTTTCAGCAGCAGAACAGCAAATATTTTAAAATAGGTATATATTGGATTAATTCAAAACCTGAAATCAGATTATTTTAAATGGAACATAAATTCTGCAGTACAATCTTAGCAACTTATCTAAAAGTGTGATTTATGATGTTTGGAGAAAATTTAAGTAGTGAATTTTAATTTTAAAATGATATTCTATTGGCTAGTGACTGAAAATAGCAAAAAGGATACTCAACAACTTAAATTTTGGAGTACTCATTGTAAATATTATAAAAAGCAGTATAATTTGGACTTGGATCTAGCATAACTCTGAAGGAATATGTCTTTATAGTTTAATTCACAACCTTTTGTGTTTTAATTGTTCTATAACCCAAAATGAGGATAGGGACACACCTTACTCAATATCTTTGGTTGGAACCAACTTAAACTATAATGTACAGCCTTCTATGAATCTCCTATTACAGGTGACCCTTGAACAATGCTGGGGTTAAGAGTGCCACCCCCACTTTACCACCTCCATCCCCAAGTAGCTGAAAATCTGAGAATAACTTTTTACTCTACAGTGTGCCCATCACTACTGTGGATTCAACGAAGCAAGAACCAAAAATTGTATTTCAGATTCATGGTTGGAAATTATGGTTAGAAATGCAAAACTACTCTTCGATCTGTGGTTGGTTGAATCCACAGATGCAAAGCCAATGGATATGAAAGGTTCACATTTAAGTTGACACACACTTTTCAAACTCATGTTGTTCCTGCTGGGGGTCTTATCCAGCACCTAGAAGGGTTCAGGAATCTGAAGAAGGGGCTTCTGTAAATTAATCAAGAGTCCAGAGATAAAACATAAATTTGGAAGGCATTTTGGGAAGCCAGAGCAGACTTAGCTAAAGAAAGCAAGTCAATCAACCATGCTTAAGACACAGAAAGGGAAGAGGCAGGCACTGGTCAAAGTAAAGCATGGTATTTCCAGAAGTGTTGATGTGGTGAGACTTTCCTTGTCTCAGGACCCTTTGCTTTTTAATAACAGAAACTGTCCTAAGGCAAAGTAGATATACAGATCAAAGGCAAGGTTTAGTATCCAGAATCCACTGTCAGATTGGGGGAACTGCCTATAGCTGTTCAGGTGTTTGGCCAGTAGGATGCCCTCAGTTGTCTGGCAGCAAGCAATCATTTATGCATTCTTTTCAGGTTTGGGGAAATGCCCTCAGCCATTCCAGATGATTCAGCCCTGCTGACATGTTGGAATTAGCTTCCAGCAGTTCCCAGGTCAGTTGTGCTTTCCAGGGACTAAACTTAAAATAAAATAAAAGCTCACAAACAAGAGATGGTGTTTCAAAACATAATTATTTACTTTAGGGAAGACCTTTTCTAAGCAGATATGAAAAAAAAACACACACAAATTTCTAAGAAGCTTTTTAAAATATGCTTTATTATTCTAATTAATCTGTAATAGCATAGAATATCTATCTCAGGTTTTAAAAATAATAGAATATAATTAATAAAAATAATGATAGCATTAATAAAAATAATGGCTAACATTTTCTTAAAGCTTACCACTTTTCCAAGTCCTTCAAGTAGGTACATTTACTCAATTCTAACTCCAAGCCCATGTGGTATATCCTTCTGTTATTCCATTTTACCCATCAAGAAGCGAGGCACAGACATTTGGAGGCCCTAAAGTTATTTTAAGTTTAAGTTTTCAACCTACTGCTGTAGAGCCTAAGACCATTGGAAAACATAGATATTTACATTAGGCTTCATTAATAGGAGAAAATTACAGACATGAAGTAGCAATGGAAATAATTTTATGGTTGGGGTGACTACAACATGAGGAACTGTATCAAAGGGTCACAGCATTAGAAAGGTTGAGATCTACTGCTTTCCATAGAGCAATCAATCAACCATGCTTAAGACACAGAAAAGGAAGAGGCAGGCACTGGTCAAAGTAAAGCATGGTATTTCCAGAAGTGTTGATGTGGTGAGACTTTCCTTTTCTCAGGGATAGAACTGGTGGTATGTTAGATCCTGGTCTGGCTGTGATTGATAGTTGGAGGCCCTAAAGTTATTTTAAGTTTAAGTTCTCAACCTGCTGCTGTAGAGCCTAAGACCATCGGAAAACACAGATATTTACATTAGGATTCATCACAGTAGCAAAATTACAATTATGAACTAGCAACAGAAAAATTTTATGGTTGGGAGTCACTACAACATGAGGAACTGTATTAAAGGCTCACGGCATTAGAAAGGTGAGAATCTCTGATGTAAAGTCATTAGAAGCATTTTTGTAAATATGATTTCAGTTTTTATGTCTATTTCTAACAGAGAAATATGTGAAAAATTATTATAACTACTGGTCAATAGAGGAGGTCTTTTTATTAAATGGTGGATTTTAGTATCAACCTAATTAAGAGAAATCTTCATGATAAGTTGATAGGCCTGCCTTTCTTTCTGATTTAGTGTAAATTATGACAATTTTAATGACACTGATGACTAGCAAACTTTCCTTGGTATTCATTTCTTTTTATACTGGGTTATCAGCCAAAGGAAACAGAAAGAAGAGGTCAGCTTAGAGCACAGGAGTTTTTAATTTTCAATTGTGGAAACCCCAGATTTCTGATTTTAACTATTAGTGTACAGTTAACATAATGAGAAAGCCATCCTACCTATTTCTATGAAGACACTGTGCTCCTTGCTCATCATACTTAGCCTCCAGGATCAGAGCAAGAGAGGTAGAATGCTAAACCCAGGAAGAAGACAGACATAGGAAGGAAAGATAAAAAGAACTGTAACAAAAGAGAGAAGTTACAGACTAGACACTGAGAAGACATATTAAAGCATCTATTCATAAAACTGCTTCATTTGTGCTTCCAAACAATGGTTTGTACTCAGGCTCACAGCTGATAACTAATTTTAACTAAATAAAACTTATTTAGTAGCTTGAGACTGCAACTTTTTTCAAGTACATTATATACAATCTAAGAACCAGAATCTCTGAAAAAAATGCTTCTGAATATCATTCCTTACTGTGGAAATACCATGATAAGAGTTTCTTGACTTTATACCATCATATTCCTTAGAGACAGATGTGGTGGAGAAAAAGGCCTGGGAATCAGAGGAAACTTGAAATTCAGCACCAGTTCTCTGTAGAACACTGTAGGATGTATATGACAATATGGCATATAATAACTCATTTTAGCTTCCAAACCATGATAGCACATAAAGTACTGAGAAGTTCCACAGATAAGAAGCTTGAGGGGCTTGAACACAGTATTTTTCAAACATTGTTTTCTTTTTTCAATTATAGTTTACATTAAATATTATGTTGTACTAGAGGCCTAGTGCATGAAATTTGTACATGGGGCAAGTGGACGGTGTGTGTCCCTCAGCCCAGCTTGCACCCTCTCCAATCTGGGACCGCTTGAGGGATGTCTGACTACCTGTTTAGGCCCAATCTTACCTAAAGGAGGGACAGTTGGGGGCAACCGGAATAAGGCCTAAATGGGCAGTTGGACATCCCTCTCACAATCCAGGACTGCTGGTTCCCAATCACTCTTCCGGCTGCCAGCCTGATCACTCCCAATCCACACCCTTGCCAGCCTAATGGATGCCTAACTGCCTCTCTGCCAGCCTGATTGACCCTAACTGCTGTCCCCTGCTGGCCTGGTCACTCCGAACTGCTGTCCTCTGCCAGCCTGGTTGCCCCTAACTGTCCTCCCCTGCAGGCCTGGTCACCCTCAACTGCCTGCCCCTGCTGGCCTGGTCACCCCTATTGCCCTCCCTTGCCAGTCTGGTAACCCTAACTGCCTTCCCCTGAAGACCTGGTTGCCCCCAACTGTCCTCCTCTGCCAGCCTAGTCACCCTTAACTGCCCTCCCCTGTAGGCCTGATCACCTCCAAATACCCTCACTTAAAGACCTAGTCCCTCAAACTTTCCTCCCCTGCTGGCCTGATTGCCCATAATCTCCTTCCCCTGCTGGTCACCTTGTGGTGGCCATCTTGTGTCCACATGGGGGCGGCCATCCTGTGTGATGGAGTGACAGTAAATTTGTATATTACCTTTTTATTATATAGGATTAGTTTCAGGGGTACAGCATGGTGGTTAGATAATCAGATATTTCACAAAGTGATCCACTGATATATCAAGTACACATATTTGATGATAGAGCCATCTTCTATAATGCATCCTGCAGACCCAGTGTCCTGTGCATTAGACTTTGGGCCATGCTTTTTGTTATATACCTTCGCATAATAAAAATAATGTGTAATCCATCTTCAGCTGGTCCCCTACCTCTGAGAGTGGATGTCATTTCTTTATACTGTAGAACAGCCATTGCCAGCTCACAGCAAACTGGCCAACACCACCATCAGGCAGGTGCCATACATCAGCAGAGTGATGGAAATTTGACATTTTGTGCCTCTAAGTTCCCACAGGCTCACCACTCCTGTGACCACACCTGGCTCTGGTGCATGTTACCTGTCTGATTCCTGAAGACTGCAGGATGGATAGCTCTGGACCACAGTCCCCTCTACTATTCTCAAGTTAATAAGCAAATTAATTTTCTTGGAAAAAAATTCTGTGTGGTATAAAAATGATACACATAATTGGGTATAAGTAGAAATAAAAGCATGTATATAAAAATAGCAAAGAAAATATAAAAATATCAGTAGCCTTCTCTTTTCCTCTCCCCCCCCCCGATCAATACTCTCATATCTTAATTATCAGAAGAAATAACTGTTCCCATATTTCTATGTGTATTACAGAAAATATCTATATACATGCAAATTCAGCTAATTTCTTTATTTGATCCACTAAAGGAGAGAAGAGAAATACCAAATTTTGTAATGAGACTGTATGTTTAGAAACATAATACAAACTACATGCATTATATCTATTGGTAGTAACTTTATTTAGCAACAGTTATTGGATGTATAATACTCTGCATTTCCTTAACAGGATCAGATTAATTAATCTTTTTTAAATATATTTTATTGATTTTTTACAGAGAGGAAGGGAGAGAGATAAAAAGTCAGAAACATCAATGAGAGAGAGACATCATTCAGCCTCCTCCTGCATGCCCCACACCGGAAATGTGCCTGCAACCAAGGTACATGCCCCCAACCAGAATCGAACCTGGGACCCTTCAATCTGTAGGCTGATGCTCTATCCACTGAGCCAAACCGGTTTCAGCCAGATTAATTAATCTTAATATTATCTAAGAAATATAAATATTTTAATGTCACTTCAATGAGGAAACTATATATAAAAGTATATTTAGTGCATATAATTGGGCCTAAATAAAATATGTTCCATCATAAGACAATCTTCGTAGTTACTGGGAGGTATAAAATTCTCTGCACAAATACAAATATTTGTCATGATGTGTTTGTCGTGTGTGTGTGTGTGTGTGTGTGTGTGTGTGTGTGTGTTTGTGTGTGTGTGTGTGTATGAGAGAGAAAGACAGAGAGACAGAGAGATATCATGGTGTCATGGCATGGTACACACAAATCCTGTCATGTATATAGCTGCAGTGTATTTGGTTACAATAATTCCAAATTCATCAACAAGAAAACTTCCCTAAAGAAGCTCCTAAGTCATTGATTTCCAGCCAAAGAACTCAGGTGTTTTCAAAGACCTGCTCTTGTCTGATATGAGAGCACTTCATTCATTTCTTTCTATTCATAAAGGGGTAGGGGAAGGGATGTTCTAAATCTAAGAAGTCAGCTCCCAGCCCTCTAGCTAGGCTCCAGCCTAGACAAGGCAAGATTTCAGGCCCTGTGTTACTTATGTGCTTTCCATACAAATAACAAGTGAGGGTTGTGGTTATTTCATAGTTCTAGGGAAATTTATACCCCTTGCAATAGCACTGGAATCTGCTGAGAACATCAGTATATATATCTGTGGGGAAGATGCCAGTCATTTCAGCTAAGGTTGTATAGACACTCATGAGGATGGATACTATTTTGAAAATTAATGGTGTATTCCTCCATCCTTTCCAGCTCCTTGAGTTTTTGAGGGTCTATCCCAAGCCAAAACAATGAAACATTAATTACTCACTAACCAAAGAACAGAGACCCAAATATTTGGTGATTAAGTTCAAAAGACTATTACGGATGCTGTGAGCTGAGGGAGGGAGGACCACAAGAGTAGGAGCAGTATGGCCAACTAGAGCAAAGGCTCTCTGTTACCACCATCAGAGAGAAGTGTCACCCCTGGTAGACCACCTCTCCATCTGCCACCCAAGAGAGCACTATGTATAATAGCTCAGGACTCGCTCTTCATATCCTTTGGGTTGTCTTCCAATTAGACCATCCATGATAGTATATAGCATATGGCGCATTGATTGTCCAACAGGAATCATAATCACCATTGTCCTAAGCCTTCCTTAACTTTTTGCTCTATATAGGTGACCCCAGAACACTTACAAAATTCAGAAAGCCCTTAGGAGAGACCTGGGCTCCTATTTGGTGGGATGGACATTGAAAGGAAATTTCATGTATCAATTACACAAGGCTAGATAAAATTAAGATCTCCAATGGAAATAGGACATTGGTGGAACATTCTCACTCTCCCCAACTATTTCACTATATAACTATTTCACTTATGATCCCTAGGATTATTTGACACTTTCGTTATTGCATTATTAAAAAAAATAATGGTAAGATTCATTGAACTAAATTTCAATATCAACTAATATTAGTTAGGCTGGTAAAATGATTGAGGGTTAAGCCACTCATTTAAAGGAAGGTCATTTTTATTCAAATGTACAATTGCCTTAGAAGTTGTCATCCATGCTCTTCTTATTATTATAAAATAATTTTGCTTTATGCTAATGCTGCCCTCATCAACATTCCCAGGAACCTAAGCCTTCTCAATAGTGGCTCAAATGAAAAGAGTATTATTGTGAAAATGTATTAGGGTCTCAAAATACAAGAGCAAATCTGGCTCATAGCAGGCCTCTAGACAGGTGCAACTGGGTCAGGCATGTGTGTTCACTATGGTTCTGTCTCATCTTTCCTCTTGGGCTCTCCTTTATTAACTGCCTCATTCTCTTTCTCTTTCTCTCCAGAAACTAGGGAGATGAAGTCTGTCTGGATCAGCTGGCAATGGTTTTCTCAACTATAGTTAAAGTACTAGTTAAAACTACTAGCGGTACTGGGTTATAATTATTGAGCCCTTACTGTGTGCTGAATTTATATATTGTTTGTATTATTATTTCATGTCATTTCTTACAACAGCAGCCTTATAAGATAGGTACTATTAATACTCCGTTTTATATAGAAGGAATCTGATGCCTTAGAGAGGTTACGCTATTTCATCCAGGACACTAGTAGTAGTTCTATGGCCCCAAAGAAGAACTTCTAAACAAGACAGGTAGGAGACAGCATTAGAAGCATAGCTAGGAAAGGTGCTGAGTACCTGTTCAATTTCTGAATTCCCTTCCTTGTTGGAGGACAGCGCTGTTCAGGTATGCTAGACTTTTGCTTAAGCACTCCCTTCAGCATGCACACCATCATCACCCGCATCCCATATATCTCAAACCCATCAACCTCTCACCATTTCCAGATTTCAATACTGCCATTATCTGGACTATTATCTAATTAAAAATGTGTCCTCAATTGACTCTGACTTTACTTCCCAACTCTCCTTCTTACTATAGACTCCAGAGGTCCTCCCTCAACCCATCATGCCTAAAGCTAATAGATGCTCTCATCTGCAGAGCAACATCCTCCTGAACATGTATCATAACTGATGATAAAGTACTATAATAGTTTTTTGACTTGTGATCTTCTTTGCTAAAGAGACTCACCTATTTTATTCAACTATTATCTTCAGGACATTGATTGTGTGCCAGAAGTTGTGCCAAGCACTTGATCACATAACAATGAGCAGAGATAGCCCCTGGAACCTGTGGAACCTACAACTCAGCAGGACAGACAGACTTTAATATAATCAAACATAAAGATGTACACGTAGAAGCCATACTTCAAAAGAAAAAGAACTCGGGCTTTGGAAAGGATGTAATAACAGAATCTGAAGGAGGCTGGAAAGTTGAGACTTCTGTGAAGAAGAGACCTAGGTTTGAGATGTCAGGTGCGACTAAAGGTAACTGGTGAAGATTCCAGGAAAGAGTACACCCTTGGGGAAAGTCTTGGGTTTTAATAGAGACTTTGGGAGAAAGCCATTGTGGCTGAAACCCAAAGAACAATAAGATCATATTCAAGAGGAGGCTTAAGAGTCAGGGGCCAAGCAGTAGTGTTGTGACTGAGCTGTGTATCTCCTGGTTCTAATACAGTTTTTAAAAGTGAGATGTTTCAGTAAAATACTTAGAAAAGGCAGCTGTTCTGGAATCTGCTGTGGGAAATTGGATGGTAAGTCAACTTGAATTGTATGTGTGATGAGACAGCATTGAGAGTTCTCTACTGAGAAGAAACTCTCCCTATGTGGAGTCTGAAAGCAGATTTTAAAGCAGTATGCTAACACTTTAGACAATGCCAATGCAAAGCAAATTAGGTTGCCTTTTTCATAGCACCATTTTCCACATACACTGTTACCCACACAGTTGTTGTCACCTGAATATCTCCCGCTCTCAGTGAGATGCACTTGTTTTCTATTCAAAAGTGAAGACATTAAAAACAAACATCATCTTCTAATGTCAGTCCAAGTAAGAGAAAACACTCATTTTTCAAGTGCCTCTTGGTGTGCACACAGCATCTCTGAGATTTAAATATCTCATATGGATGATAAATTTTAGAATGGAACAAGAATGGTACATTTCCTGCCGAAACTGGTTTGGCTCAGTGGATAGAGTGTCGGTCTGCAGACTGAAAGGTCCCAGATTCGATTCTGGTCAAGGGCATGTACCTTGGTTGCGGGCACAACCCAAGTAGGGAGTGTGCAAGAGGCAGTTGATTGATGTCTCTCTCTCATTGATGTTTCTAACTCTCTATCCCTCTTCCTTCCTCTCTGTAGAAAATCAATAAAATATATTAAAAAATAAATAAAAATAAGAAGGGTACATTTCCTTCAAGATCAGGTACAAACTGGCTTACCTCTGGCTTTGGTCTTCTCTCAGCCTTCACATAAGGGCTGCCATTTATTTTCTTACTATAAAACACTCTCTGGAGGTGACTTCATTAATTTATTCTCATGGCTTCAGAGGCTCAGAAAGCTCCTATCTAACTAATCTATACTTCCAAACACCAGACCCTTCTCACATTTTTTTTTTGTCAGAAAAGGAAATGTAATCAGTTTATTACAACATAGTTCAACTCTAAATAGTTTTTACACTAAATACTAATCTCATCAAGGTTACTTGCATTTGTACTGAGCGATGGCTCACATATAGTGGGGATAGGGTGATAGTGAGAACAGAAATAAATCCCATAGCAGGAAGTCAATATCATGCCTAAAATTGGAAAAAAATCAAGAAGTATATTATTTAGAGATATGGAAGTGAATTTCATAAGAATAAGCTAGAAGTGGCAAAGGCATTTTTTTCTAGAGAGGGGAGATGGAATAATAATTAGTGGCTGCTTTATTTTATAACTACTTGACATTTTATGTGTAAGAATAAACTTTAGACAAATTTTGTTCAAGTTTGCAATATTTTTTTTAAAATAATGGTTACTTTATTTTGGGAATATGGCAGATCATATTCTCTGAATGGCCATCCTATTATAAAATGGATACATTTCAACAAAAGTACTTTTCTTTTTTCTTAGGATTATCTCTCTTTTTCTTCAATTTTTATCTATTTATGATTTTATTTTATTTGAGGAGCATAATCAGGGTAGGTTGGAATTACAGCTCTTTCTGAAAATTGAATTATTTTTGGTCGTTTAATTTTCTATTTATAAACATTTCATAAATGCTAGCTTACATAGTTAGCTAGCATTTATGAAATGTTTATAAATGGGATTACATGGATACATCCCACATAGCAAGATAAAAATGACGAGTAATATAGACCCAAAAGGAATTTAGCTTTTATCTACCCTCAGTTTCCTCATCTGTAAAATGAGAAAAAATAATAATATCTTGCAAGTAAAGGGATTTACAATACCTGACAGACCAGTGCTCCGTAAATGTATGCTATTGTTCTTAACCCAGATGCAGTTCACAAGAGAAATAAGCATAGAGATAAAAACCATAATGCATGTTTCAAGGGCACTAATTAGTTTGACTGGTACTTTGGGGAATAATGGGGCAAAACATTTAGAAAGACAAGTTGGGGCCAAATTGCTTTCTTGCTTTCCAGGCTAATGTTAACATTTGAGCCAAGTTTTTATTAATTGATGATCTAATAGCATAGTCTCCAAAGGTGAGGCAAGCAGGTGTTTAGTGTACAATATAGAATAAATTACAGAATTACTTAGAGTACATTCCAGATTCGGGTTCTGATTTGAATTTAACACAAAGATTGGAACAAATAGATATCTCTTTGAAAAGTTGAAGTTAACTAATCATAGAGCTTCAACAATGAGCAGCAAAGCACTGTGTGTTACTGAATGCTGGGAGTCAGTGAGACTGATGCTTGTCTTTATAACCCTTGACCCCATGGCTCATTCATAGGGAAAGCCAAATCCGCTTCATCAGGAAACTCTAAATAGTGCTGAAAATTGTTTTTGTCCTTTACATTTTCCCCTTATAAATATTCCAGGAGAATATATGAAGCTAACTTGCAAGGATGCAACCCTCCCAGCAAGGAAAGGTGAAATGTTATCTATATATATATAAAAGGCTAAGAGATCATTGGACTGTCCATCTGGCCGGTAGGTATGATGTGCACTGACTACCAATGGGGAAGACATTCAACACCAGGGCTGCTGAGCTGTAATGACATGGCAGCAGTGATTCTCGGGTGGTGCACCCTTGAACCAGAGAGGAGGGAGCCCGATTCCTCATGGGGTCATGCAATTCCACCTTTGACCGACCATGAGTTATGTTGTTACTGGAGCCCTGTCCACCCTGAATCTGGTTTACTGCTGAGGTGTGCCCCAAGTGCAGCTGCCTGGGGAGGGACCAGGGGAGGTTGGCTCCAGGGCCTATACAGACCAGTCCCACCCCACCAGCCACCTTCTAATTCATTTCCTTTCAATGTGCACGAATCCATGCAACAGGCCACTAGTATAGATCTGAAAGGAGTGAGTACAGGTAAAATAGGGGTGAAGATAGAAGAAGATGCTGGAGGGATGCGAACACATGGAGGCTGTGAACACAGGTTGGCTTTAAGCCTTTAGTAGACAATACAGAGGGTCAAGGAAGGTTCTCAGCTTAATTCTCAGTTGGATAAAGGTAGATGGGCCTTCTCCCCTGCATGCCACTTCATGTGGATGCCTCAGTAGCCATATAGAGTCATAATGCAGAAGGATCATGGTTCCCAGAGCATCACATGGAGGAGAATTTGGCTTGCAAACTTCCCCAGCCTCTCACCCAGGCCAGCACTGTCCCCAGTGGTGTCTCCCAATCCAATGGGGGTGTGGCTAGCTTGAAAACCACCACAGGCCCTTTCTCAGCTGCCCCACTCCCCAAGGGAACCCCCACCCTGATCCAGGACACCCTTCAGGGCAAACCAGGAGGCCCCCATGCATGCACTAGGCCTCTATTTATACTAATAAAAAGGTAATATGCTAATTAGACTGAGAGACCTTCCAGATGTTTTTCTGGACAAAACTATGGTGGTGGGGCTGAGGTAGAGGCAGTTAGGGGCCAAGAGGGGAGGGCAGTTGTGGGTGGTCAGGCCAGTGAGGGGTCATTGGGGGTAATCAGACTGGCAGGAGGGTAATTTTGGAGTCAGCAGACCAGAAAGGGGTAGTTAGGGGTGAGCAGGCTGGCAGGGGGGCCAGTTGGGGGTTAGTAGGCTGGCAGACAGAGTGGTTAGGGGCAATTAGCAGGCAGGCAGGTGTGTGGTTAGGAGCCAGCAGTCCCGGTTGTGAGAGGGATGTCTGACGGTCAGTTTAGGCCCAATCCCACAGGAATCAGGCCTAAACCAGTAGTTGGACATCCCCTGAGGGGTTCCAGATTGGAAAGGGTGCAGGCTGGACTGAGGGATGACAACTCCTTCCCCGCATGAATTTTGTGCAGCAGGCCACTTAGTATTTAATGAGTGAGGAGAGGAAGAAAGATGGGGGAGGGGAACCTACCTGTCTCACAAAATTCATGGGATACTTTGCCAACATTCCTCACAGTGGGCTGATGGCCTCCCACAATTCAGTAAAAGAAATTCTATAGGTGATGTATGCAGAATGACTTGGTGCAGAAATTAGTACTCAGCTAGTCTGACTGAAATCAGCAATACATTTTAGTGCCTATAGAATGGAACAGATTAGGTATTTTACAGGCAATCTTTCCTATAATCTTTATCCCCACCACACATCTTCTAAGAATAGAGGAGCAGTAATTTGGCGAAATACTCCTATAAACCCCAGCTGGTTGATTCAGTTACTGAACAAAATAGAAATGTACTTCTTGCTCATATAAGAATTTGTTTCCTTATACTGAATAGAAGGTGGCTCTCCTCCATGTGATGCTCTGGGAACCATGATCCTTCTGTATTATGACTCCATATGGCTACTGAAGCATCCACATCAAGTGGCATGCAGGGGAGAAGGCCCATCTACCTTTATTCACATGGGCCCAGCAATGACCCACATCACTTCTATTTACATCCCAGTGGTGAGTGGCCCCAGCTTTTTGCAAGGGGGCTGAAAAATAGTCTGTGCAAAGCAGCTGCTTCCCTATCACATCCTTCCTCTGTGAAATAAGAGCACTGCTTCTTCCATAGAACTGATCTCCAGCCACTAAATATCTTGTGTGCACATAACACACCTTCCCCTTTCTCTAAAACAGCCCAAAGTCCAGGCTCTCCAGGTGGCAGATTGTTTCTCCATCTAGTGCAGACGAGATTCTTCCTCATAACCTGGCCTCCACAGCTGAGGATCAACCTCACCCATCCCACATACTAGTACTAATTAGATAGGTGTTGGAGCAGGGCAGAATCAAGTTTTAAAAGTCCCATTCAGAGCAGGAAAGAGCAGAAAAGAAACAGTGGTCACTATTTCTTAACAATCTGAAATCCTTCCCAAAGGACACTGCAGGGATCCCTGCCCTGTGTGTGGAGGGAACTCCGGGCTCATGCCCTCCATGATGCTGCCTCTGCCCTTCGGTAGGTTTTCCCCATTCATCAACCCCTGGCTTCATCTGAAGAGAGGCTCAGGCCTATGCCCTCCTCAGGGTGCTGCATCTTTCACAGCATACCTTTCATTCATACTAAACTGGGAGCACAAGGGTAGTTTTTAGCTCCTACAGCCAATTCCTTTTTTTTTTCTAAATCTGAGCTTGTTATCATTGGGGCAATACAGTTTCCTAAAACACTAAAGGCTCCTGACCTATTTTTCCCCAAACGTTTACCCACCACTAATCTAGTTCAGTGTTATTTCCTAGAAGCTATTCTCAAGTCTGTTTTATTTCTTTGCTTTCACCCTCATATGAAACATCATTTCAGTTCACAAGGCATATACCATAAGTAGTCAATGATCACCCAAAACCAAAGGAGCCTGGGAAATGTGGTCCTTGTCTGGGCTTTCCAGTAACAATGCCATAGAAGGGAGTACCTATCTTCAGTGAGGAGCTGACCAATGAACTACATCTCCCTCAGAATATTTGGAAGGATATAAATAATTTGCTTGTATATCCTAGCTAATGAAAGAGTAATATGCAAATTGACTGTCACTCCAACACACAGGATGGCTGCCCCCATGTGGACACAAAATGGCCATCACAAGATGGCCAGCAGGGGAGGCACTTAGGAGAGACCAGGCCTGCAAGGGAGGGCAGTTGGGAGTGATCAAACCTGCAGGGGAAAGCAGTTAGGGGTGACCAGGCCAGCAGAGGACGGAAGTCGGAGGCAACAGGGCCTACAGGGAAAGGCAGTTGCGGGGGACCCAGGCCTGCAGGGTAGGATAGTTAGAGGCAAACAGGCTGGCAGAGAAGCAGTTAGGCATCTATTGGGATGGCAGGGGAGTGGTGAGGGGATGATTAGGCTGGCAGGCAGAAGCAGCTAGCAGCAGTCAGGAAGGTAGGCAGGTGAGCAATTGGGAGCTAGCAGTCCTGGATTGTGAGAGGGATGTCTGATTGCCCATTTAGGGATAGGGCCCAAATGGGCAATCGGACATCCCTCAAGGAATCTCAGATTGGAGAGGGTGCAGGCTGGGCTGAGGGACACACACCCCTGTGCACAAATTTCATGCACCAAGCCTCTAATATAATATAAAATGCTATTGCTGTCAGCTCTTTTTTTAAATTATGATGAATCTGGGTTTAGATTCCACCTTTATTATTTGCAGCTCCTACAATCTCAAATATTATTCTGCTTCTTCTCAATTTGTTATGTTTAAGATATTGAGAGAGCACCTATCTAACAAAGTTGTTATATTGAATGATATATTTAAATAATGTATTTATCTAGCCAATAACTGTGCAGTAATTTAAAATGAGTTAAAATTCAGTTTGAAAATTATAGTCATTATCTGTGTCTAGTTTTTTAAGTCATTGAGTGATAATTAGACAAGACTTGGACATGTTTATATTTATATCTTTAAGGAATTTTATACTTTATAAAATTTGCATTTGAGCATTTTGTTTCCTTTACTATAAAATTAGCTGATTTACTAAAATATATGTATAATACATCATCTATTTCTGCCATTTTAAATTGTGAAAGTAATAGCAACCACTCCAATCCATTTTGAAGAAAGCCTGACTGCACCAAATAGTGTATAATTTGAACTAAATTTATGTGCACCTTTGTAGGATTTAGCACTGAAGGATCATCTGCTTTACAAGATTATTGTTTTAATTAGTTAACAAATGAACAAATGATCTATACAATGAAGTATAGGCAAACTAATTTTCTCTGAGGAATTATCCATGGATAATTTATATTGAACAAATATATAAATGCTGATGCAGTTGCAGACATTAAAATTAGCATCCAGCATGAAAATCCTTTGAAATGAGTTTTAGCTGTAAACTGAGTTTGAGGGAGTTATATTTGGATCCAATATGTGGTTCTACAGGCAAAGCAGTGTTTCTCATGCATTTGACTCACCTAGAGGGCTTCTTAAGACCCCAGCACTGGGCCTCCTTACTAAGGTTTGTAATTCTGTACATCAAGGCTTAGAATGTGCATTACTACGAAAGTCTCCAAATGAGCTGCTGCTCTGAGACCCTACTTAAGATCCACAAAAGCTGGCAAACTATAGCTTACCCCTCAGTCTGACTCACCATCTGTTTTTATAAATAAAGTTTTATTGGAACATAGCTACTCTCTTTGTTTATTCAATGCTGTGACTGCTTCCACACTACAGTGGCAGAGATGAAGCATCCCAACAGAGACCATATGGCCTGCAAAGCTAACAACATTTGTTATCTTCCTTTATAGGAAAAAAAGTTTGCTGACCTCTGACTAAAGAATAGGAAGTGAATGTGAAATGGCACAGAAAGAGGCCTGGCCCCTTCCCTCCCATCTGTACCTCCTAGAAACTCCCTTCATTGCCTTAATTTAGGGATTTGCCATCAGCTCACCAGCAGCACAATTATAAGGAAAATAATTTATATATCCCTGTCTTTAAAGATTGAATATTAAACAGAATTGAAAGACACTTCAGTGTAATTTCTACTAGATGAGTAGAAGACTTCTATTTAAAAAAAATCACAAACTCAGTTTTTATCTCAAACCTTTCAAAAAGACACAGTGGCTAGCTTTCCCTTTTGCGATGACAAAGGGGCTCCACCAAGGTGATGAGTGGGTTCCCTGCTGTGTCCAGTGGTTAGACATGCCCCCTCATCTGCCATGGAAGCTCAAGAAGGGAAACCAGCATCCATTGAACAGAATAAAGTGTCTGGATGCAGTTGTTACTGAATGAGGTCCCTCTGGTAGAGGGAAGTAGTCCAGCAAGGTCTGTGTCCTTCTGCTGACTTCTCGGCTTGATGACTACACTGCACTCAGTACCAGTCTATTGCATCTCTGAGCCGCTCCCAAAGGAAAGGGTGAAGAATCGGATTAGGTTATCTTTGGTTCTGGTGGGTCATTTGCTATCCCATTAAATGAGACATTTTTAAAGGGTGTGTATGGTATTGGAGTAATATTTTAAAAGTGAGGGAAAGAAAGAGAATGAGCATTTGCTGAGTATCCCTTCGTGCCAATAGAAGTTCTTATATTTATGCATGCCACCTCCAGCACATTGTGGCAGCCTGTGACAGTACCAGTAGGTTTATTTAATTCTATGGGAAGGGAAACTGAGCTTTCAAGAGCTAAGGAGACTTCCTAAGTTCACCCACCCATGAATGCTTGGGCCAGGACTGAACTGTGGACTAAGAACCTAACTGCCGGCTGCTTGGCTCTGCCCACCTCAGAGGCCCCCAAAGTTTTCTGGGTGTGACCACTAGACCTAGGCATGATGCAGCGTTGGCTTTGGAGTGCTTGTTCCCAGGGAGTCTCTGTTCTGCTCTTGCTCCCAGGTGCCTGCGACCAGCACTCCTACACGCTGGAGTTTCTGCTCTGAGCATTAACAGGCCTAAGTCCACCTCAAAAATATAGGCGACAGGCAGATGAATGTGGATGGTAGTTGAAAATAAAAAACGTGTATGTTTGCATAGGGTGTTGTAACTGGAAACCTAGAAACAGGCCCAGGCTTGCAAACTGAATGAAAACAAGACTGAAAACCATTTTCTCCCTTCCCGCCACCTCTTTTCAGTGTCTGGCGGCTGTTGCAGGCACTTTTAAGCAGGATTCTGAAGCTTCACTCTGCCTCAGAAGGAAAGAATGTTATATATGGTAATCAGAAAAATCAACATATATAGCACAAGTTGCGAGGCCCAGACCTAAACACATTAAATATATTAACTTGGCCAATTCTGCAACAATCCTACGATCAGATGCAAATGAGGGAAGGAAACCCACAGTGCTCAGTGATTTGCCTTGCACATACATTCAGTACGGAATTGAGCAGGGTTGAACAGGAGCCTACGTAGCCTGCAGCCCATGTGGAGGGTGAGAGAGATCAGGAGAGTGGGACAGGCTTCAGCCTCCCTGGGGCAACTTCCTGGTGAAAGCACCATAACAAGAAGTCTTGGGGCTACAGAGTCTGTTTTGTCCAGGGAAGCCTTCGCAGTCCTGTAACACCCACAGATCCCTTCTCAGAATAATGTTGTAAATGTATAAACCTAAAGACCCTGGGTAACTAGAAAGTCAAATATATTGATATTCTGTGTTTAAAATATATTAGTAGTAAATTTTTGAGAGAGTGAGATGCATGCTTCCTCATTAATGAAGCAAATAACAAGATTCATCAGTGAGTCTAAGATTCATCAGTGTGTCTTACTATTTCATTTTGAAATAATGAAGAGCATAAATACTATTTCAAAGACTCTACATCACCTTTTCCTGGAACATGAAAATCTTTGGGATTTCCATGGTGACAGTCACAGGTACTATTGATTCTACTGTGGTTTGTTGCCTCCTCACATAAATGAAAGAACTGCTAAATTTTAGTTAAAGGTTAATGGAAGTAAAGGTGTAATTTTTCCCATTTAAGGTCACAGACCCTCTGAAGTCTAACCACTGAATCTTTGAATTATAGTAAAAATGGCTCTGATGTTGTAAAGGGAAAAGTAGATGTAAAAGGCAGAAGTAGAATTTATTAACTTCTTTGTAATTGTATAACCTTAACAAGTCTTCTGTCCTCCCTGAGTTTTCATTTTCACACTGAAAAATAGAAATAGACCTCTTACAGGGATGATATAAAGCAGCAGAAAAAAAAATAACATTGTTGGAAATGATTCCATAAGGTGTAAAAACTATTATTAATTCTAGGAGAACTTGATTATTATTTGAAAACCTGCTGCAAAATAGTGTATGAAAATTTAAGTAGCCTATTATTCAGCTTTAATTCATCCTGTTTAAAAGTAATATTTTATTGATTCCCTATTATGTGTCTATACTGTGTTCCATACTAAGATGTAAACATGAATAAGAGAAGACCCTACCTTCAAGAGGGTTGACATCTACTGTAGGAAAGATAAACACATTACAAAATCATTAGGGAAGCACAGTGAGAGGGAAATATATAGGGTAGACTCTGGGAAGGTTTCCTGTAGGAGGTGATACACCTGGCTCTTAGTGTTGAATAAAAGTTAGTCATGCAAAGAAAGAGTATGTATGTTCCATGTAGAGGACACAGCATAACAAGTAGCATAGAAATAAGATACAGGCTATGTATGCAGAAAATGAGACTCATTTTGCCATTGCCAGAGCATAATGTACTAGAGATGAGAGATGTTTTTGAGAAATAAGAGGAGAGATAGGGACCAAAACATGAAAATTCTAACCTGAAGTGCTAAAGATCTTGGACCATATTCTATAGGAGATGAGAGGCCCAAATATCTTCTGATTAGGTGATTTATATATTCAAGTTTATGTTTTAGAAAAAGGTTACAAATTGGTGACCATCTGGAAAAAATCTAGGTTACATATATTTGGCCATTATATTGACTTTTTAAAAATTCTCCCTATATTTAAAAGCTGGTGACTACCTTTCCAAAGAAAAAGGAAGGAAGGAAGAAATAAAGAAAGAGAGAAAGAAAGAAAGAAAGAAAGAAAGAAAGAAAGAAAGAAAGAAAGAAGAAAGAAAGAAAGAAAGAAAGAAAGAAAGAAAGAAAGAAAGAAAGAAAGGAAGGAAGGAAGGAAGAAAAAGATTAAACATCTCAGAGTTATAGTCCAAGTGGCATCTATTGGCCTAGCTGACTGACTGGATCTATCTTTAGTTACGCTACTCTGTTTCCTTGCCAATGCCCAATGAATTATAAGAGTGTGCCCATTTATTATCAGACTTACCGTACATTTTTCTTACACAAAAGAAATATTTCTCTATACTCATATTTGTGTCAAAAGTAGAACAGTGGCCTGGCTGGCAAAGCTCAGTAGTTGAGTATCAACCTATGAAGCAGGAGGTCATGATTTGATTCCCAGTCAGGGCACATGGCTGGGTTGTGGCTGGGATCCCCAGTGTAGGAAGTGCAGGAGCCAGCTGATCAATGGTTCTCTCTCATCATCGATGTGTCTCTCTCTCCCTCTCCCTCTCCGCAATCAATAAAAACATATATTTTTTAAAAGTGGGAAAGTAGAAGACAGACCACATATTTAGATAAAACTAGGAAAAATAATATTTCACTTTTTATTCTAATCAGCTTCACTCACTCATAGTACGTAGCGGAAGCTTGATATTTGAGTGTACAACTCTTTTTGTCATGGAGAGCATGGACAGGTGGACTCATGGAGACAGATTTCTTTGAGCAAAACTGGAGTAAGGGAGAACAGTTGAGTGATTACTATGATCCAAGCAATAAATAATTAGAGTGAGAGTTGAAACTATGATGCCAAAAGAGGGGTGCATTTCCACAGTCCACTGGCAATAGAAAAACAAGGTTCATGACTTATTGTCTCTGGGTCTAAGAGAGGAAAAGAATGGTGTCCCTACTTTATCCTTAGTACTTGGAGGTGGTTCAATCAGCTAAAAGAATAAGATAGAAATGACATACAGTGGTACCTCGTGATACGAGTGCCCTAACATACAAGATTTTTGAGATACAAGCCTTCGAGCAAACAATTTTTGCTTTGAAATACGAGCAACATTTGAGATAGAAGTAATAGCTCTGATCGGCTGGCTGCACACGACCTACCAGTTTATCACGACTCGACCGTCTCATAGTTTCCCACGCCTCAAGGTTATGAAACTAATTAAATTCATATCTCGAGGTACCACTGTATTTATGGTACAGAAAATATCAGGTTTAGACACGTTGAGTTGGAGAAAAATTTGGAACACAGAGTAGCAATATTGAACAGAAAGTTGAGTATGTAAGTGTGAAATCTGAATAGATTTCAGTTAAACCTCAGATTTAATGAGTCAGCAGCAGATGGTTGGTAGGTGAAGCCATGAGAGTGAATTCCATCACTTGTGGAGAGTCTGAGTTCCAAAAACGGTTCATGGGCAAAATCCCAGGGAATGGCACATTTAAAGAGTAGAGCTCATGAAATGAAGCCAGGATAGAAACATAGAATGAATGAAGAGAGTCCAAAGATGAGAGTAGTATGGAAGTCAAAGAAGTCAGTTTTTAAAAAGTATCAAATGCAATAAAAAATGAAGAGAAGAAAATCCATTCAACTGGGATATTTGGAGTTCATTGTTAATCTTACCGAAAATAATCCCAGTATAATTATAAGGACAACGCCAGATAATAATAATAAATCCATAGCACTTACTATAGACAGGCAGAGCTTAATGTGGTTTACATTTTAATTTACTTAAAGCAATAACCTTATGAAATAGGTACTTTGGCTATCACCAGGTTACAATGAGGAAACTGAGGGACAGAGAGGTTATATGATTTTCCCAAGGAAACACTGCGAGTAAATGATGGAGCCACAGTTTGAACTCACTCTAGCTGCAGAGGCTCGGCTCTAGATTCCATTGCTCTGAGACCACCATTCCAGATTGCGGTGGGTAGTAAATAGGATGATTAAGCTTATACTTCTTGTTCCAAATCCTGTTCCAGAACCACTTCCTTTCTAGATTAAAATATAAATTATATCTGATCACTCCATTAATGCAATGAATGGACAGTCAGGAAATACAAATTGTGAGTCTCAATAGCCCTTTGAGCTACAGTGACTCACTGTTCATAAGCTCTCAAGAAGCATTGTTTAAATGAATACATGAAAAATGTTATTTATGAAAGGAGACTAGAAACTGACTAGTACCTACAATGACAAAGACTTGAACATATTAATAAGACTTAAAGGAAGTTTTCCGTAGAGGACAAAAAAGTTGCACACTTTTCAGGAGACAGGTCAGAGCCAGCTGTCTAGAGAGTTGTGAGAGCTTAAGGAGAGTAGGGAAATATGGAATATTCAGTGACCACTCCAAAAGGAGTCAGAGGCTGCTAACCAGTAATAAGATTGAAGGGCAACTCTGAGATAGAAAACAGATATTGTATGGTGAAAAGATGGGCTTAATGTTGCTTCTGCTTTTAATGCTGTTTTCTGGCCACACGTGATGACAGAGAGAACTGTGAAGGATTCCAGGTGGCCTATGAGAGAATATTTCAGATGGTCACCCAAAAAAGAATGAGAAGCCAGAAGAGGGATGACGGGCTAGGAACAAATAAAGGGACAAAATGCATGCATGCCCAGTTGATGGTGGAGAGTTGAGAGGTGGAAGGAAGAACAGAGAAAGCCCAAATGACAACAGGCTATGGGCAGACATTTGGAACTTAACTTCAAGGAGCCCATTCCTTTTTCTCACCCACTTTTAGTGGGATGCTCCTGCCACACCTTCACGCAGCCAGAGCAGGCATCCTCACAGAATGCTTATTCAGCTCCATAGCACATAGTTTGCTCTAGATAATTCCCTCATTGTGTGTGAGCCGCCATGTGAGTCTAAATACTGGGCCAAAATGAAGGCTTTGTGTTGGTGTGCCCATCAGAAAGGACCTTTGTGTCTTCCATCAGGAGACATTCCTCGCAAGTGGGAAATTGATTGTAAATCACTTGTGTTTTTTTCTAGATATTGAATATGTTCATTTAACATATTTAATGTGTTTCTGACATTTACACAGTGTTTCACAAGCTTTAGACAGTCATTATTTAAAGCGTTTTACTGAAAGTACCCGTGAGTAGTTCTTACACACTACATTCTTTTTCAATTGATTCTGAATATCCCTGAGGAGGGAATTGTAAATGTCAAATGCTGAAGTTGTCAATCAGCTGCTCTCCTTTTTGAATAATGTAATTCATCTGAAATACTACATGTAGCTGGATACTCCCTTTTTTCTCTTCATAGCTAAGGCATTGCTTTTTTCACTACGATTGAAAAATTGCATTCATCTCTAGAGACATAAATACTTGCTAACCTTGAGAGCTACTGGACTCAAGATTTTCAAAATCTTTTTATGAATGTTGGAGTTGGAGTGGGTCAGACGTGATGATCCAAGCTCTCTGTCTTGACAAAAAAGTCCTTGCAGACTCCTCTCAGAATTGCAGACCCCACAGAATTTGTGTCAAGTCCTATATTAGGATGTGAAAATGTCTCCAATAAGAAAATACAGCATGTTTCCAAAATGGCAAAAGGGGTGCACGTTATATACGCAAGTCTTCTTCATGCCACTATTCATTTCCATCTGATCAAATGCAAGTTGCAGTCCTACACTCAGAGACAGGTGCATTCTGATTCCCCAAATTAGAGGCTGAGGTATACATAGCCTGGCTTGAACAGGCAAGTGAATGGAAGTGTGGGGTGGCAACAGGCATTGTGGGTGTAGAGAACACATACACATCTCTTTGTCCTCAATTATACATGGTATATTCTCTGCACAGACTACCAATGCTAATCAGATAGTTAGCAAGAGAAAAATGTGCTGCTAGGCCATTTGGCAATGAGCAACAGATTTTTAGTAAGCATCTGGCATAAGAATAATTTGATAAAAAGCAATATGCCAACATTGCATTAGATAGCATGTAATGAACTAGTTGTCAAACTGAATATTCATTATCCCTGGGATGTTTATCAACCCCATGATTTAAAAGACAATTAGTTACAAGGTTTACATTGCAGTTCAAGTATTTACATTCCCCATAATCCTCTGGGGCTTTTTCTTTATTGATAAAGATGCACTGACTCTTTGGCTCTTCACCTTGGCTCTCTGATGGAAACATGAAGTTCACTTTCGGGATCCTCTGAGTAAATAAAGTTTCAGGAGAAATATTGAAATGAAAAGTTAAGTCTGCACATCTTATAGAAAAGTAAAGGCAGGTTCGGTACCAATGGGACACTTATAGCAACTTGTAAAGTTATAGCAGTGATTTCAATTGTGTTGTTAAATGAATATTCTTCAGCTTCAAAATATGAGATCTACTGTAGTTGATTGAGGAATTGCAAAAGAATCATGGCAGCTTTTCCAAGCCTCTAGGATTATATTATCTTTACAAGAAATCGGGTTGCCATATGTATTTTTGTTTCTTAAATGTTCTTGTCTGTGTTTAAACTTTTGTTTTTTATCTTCTTTGTCACTTCTATGGAACTTGATTTTATCACCACTGTCACCTCTTTGATCCCTCCCAATTCCCTTAGTCTATCAGCTTCCAACTGGTCTCAGTGCCCTTCCCCCAGCCTTAGATCACAATGTCAGCTGTTTCATTACTGTGAACTTGGCAGCCAACACTTACATTCCTTCACTGGATCCTGTTTGACACAGCCCAAGTTCTGAATGAATAGAGTTTATTACATCCAAGCTCATTCCTGAGCTTCTATGTATGAAATTCTTGGTCTGTTCCCATGCTATGTACAATTTGATCCATTCTTACAGGAGCTTTTAGTGGCAATTCTTTGTCATTGTTGGTAATCCAAACAGGGTCTTTCATATCTTCTTTTTCCTCCTTGAACCCTGACACCTACCCTGTTCTGCAACTCTTCAATGCAGTGTGAGTGAGAATTACCAAGCTGTTTACTGGACATGCTGGATCCTTAATGCCACCCCCCAGTGATTCAGATTCAGTAGGAACTTTGTAAAAAATATTTTTATTTTAGAAAGGAAGGGAAAGGGAGAAAGAGATTGAAACATCAATGATGAGAGAGAATCATTGATTGGCTGCCTCCTGCACACCCCACACTGGGGTCCAAACCCTGGACATCTGCCCGAACCATGACCCCCTGGTTCCTAGGTCAATGCTCAGCCTGGCTCAGGGGGCACTATTTAACAAATAGGCTGAGTGATGTTTTCCCATGGACTGTGCTTTAAAGTAGTTTTTCCTATCACTCTTGGGTAAGCAGAGGACTCCATGAAGCATTTAATATCCTGGTCTTATTCTACAACAGCAGCACACTGTATGAATAATATATGGATATTTGTTTGCTAAGCCAAAGTTTGGCTTTGTTTTACACAGGGATTCACTCACCTGTTCACAGTTTTATCATTTCCAAGATGACTCAGGAAAGATGAATGGTTTGTCCAAAGTCATTAACTCATAATCCAACATTAGGAATCAAGATTTTGATTCTACGTTTCTCATTCACCCAGGCTTCCTAAGAAGCTCTATAGATTTTTCAACTGGGAATAAATAATGCAGTGAAACTACTCTTATGACATTTCCAGATGTCTTATGTACCAATGCTTTAGTAGGTCACTTGCATGAAAATATTATGTAACTGTAGTAGAGCCATTTTTAAAGAGTGTTCTTTACTTTTAAAAAACTTTCACTTCTACAGGAAAGGATAAATGCTGATAGTTGATAATATCTTGGGAGGATTCCCTGGGAAACATACTCTAAGGCAATTTTGTTTTCAGGATGTATAGAGGGTGATGTCCTCAGGATCAACACCTGTGGGAGAGGTGGGTCCGGGTAGGCAGAGGGAGAATCTGGGCTGTGCACAAAAAAACAAAGTCTTATCCATTCCAGAAGGGAGCCAGCCCTTCAGGGTTGATCTACCTTAGGAAAGAAACAAGGCCCATTCATCCCCACATTTGCCAGACATTGACTTTGGGCAAGGAAACTCTCTTCAGTTAAGGACAATTCCCAATAAGTTTCCTGTAAGCCCTTGGCCAGCACAGACCTGGGAGTATGAGTGTGTTGGTCCTGAGGGGGTCTGGGTGGCACATTATTCACTACAAGAAATAAGTCTCCACCCTTTAGGACAACAATCGATAAGAATACACAAAAAATAATAGACATGTCTCAGATAATTAAGAACACTTGAAATTATTGGAAAATTTATGTATTATACTTTGATTTTGGGTTTAGAATCTATATTTTAGAGAGAAAGAAATGAGAATTTTTAAACAGGGACTGAATTAAAAGACATTGCTTTTTTTTCTCTTTATTTCTAAATGCACTCAAGAGAAGTAAGCAATGCTTCACCCTTGACTGTTCATTTTTACAAAATGAAAGTTCTGGGAATTGAATAAATATTCCAATTCTGAGGAAAAAATAAATAGAACTAATACTCTTTTATGGGAGTTAAATGAAAGTGTTGGCAGTTGATAGAAAGTATTATTTCATCCTTTAAATGAGTGATAAGATCAATATAAAGAAATATCATTGTTGTTCTTTCCTTAAATCTCTATTTGTTCATATAAGATTTTCATTTTAAGATGTCCCAGTCAAATTCTCAAGAACTAATATAATCTAAAGTGAAATAAAAGAAAATGATAAGAAGGATCTCCAACCTTTTGAGATAACATGGAGAGTGTTATGCTAAGCAAAGTAAGCCAGTCAGAGAAAGATATATGTGGAATCTAATAAACAAAATAAACTGATGAACAAAATAGATCCAGAGACATAGAAGCATAGAACAGACTGTGCAATCTCAGGGAAAATGAGGGCAGGTGGGAGGGAGGGAAGAAATTAACTAAAGAACTTATATGGCTGAAAGTGGTTTGGCTCCGTGGCTAGAACATCGGCCTGTGAACTGAAGGGTCCCAGGTTTGATTCCGGTCAAGGGCATGTACCTTGGTTGCAGCACATCTCCAGTAGGAGGCATGCAGGAAGCAGCTGATCAATGTCTCTCTCTCATCAATGTTTCTAACTCTCTGTCCCTCTCCCTTCCTCTCTGTAAAAAATGAATAAAATATAGTTTTTTTTTAAAAAGAAGAACTTGTATGCATACAGGCATAACCCATGAACACAGAAAATAGAGTGGTGGAGGCCAGGAGCAGAAGACGGGGCAGGCTATAAGGGATCAATGGGAGATAAAGGGGAACATATATAATACTTTCAACAAGAAAGATTTTAAAAAATAATAAAAATAAAAGAACATGATAAATAAAGGTGAACTTGTCATGTGCAATTAGAGATACCAAGAACTCTATAAAGCATGGAAAAGTGA
This sequence comes from Lasiurus borealis, assembly GCA_004026805.1. Lineage (NCBI taxonomy): Eukaryota > Metazoa > Chordata > Mammalia > Chiroptera > Vespertilionidae > Lasiurus > Lasiurus borealis. Next base: position 90,389 of record PVJN01000148.1, on the reverse strand, counting down.
TGTTATCTTTCCATTTGGGCTGTGTTTCTAATATTTGCTTGTTAAGATTCATACAACTATTAACCATAGGTATAATTAAATGCACTTAAGGCTCTACTTTCTCCCCTTGTGGAAGAACTCAGTTCAAGGTGGCTTTATTTCCCCTCACCACTCTCTTCCTAAGATCTGGTTTCTCCATGAATAAAATAGTTTTATTTTTTAACTAGAGGTTCAGTGCACAAAATTCATGCATGAGTAGAATTCCTAGGCCTGGCCAGTGATCAGGGCCGATCTGTGGGGTGACTGGTGGGACAATGAAGGGGCCCCTGCTGGCACTTGCTTTGGCTGGCCTGAGTCCTGTGGGCTGGGTGCAGCTCCTGCATTGAGCATCTGCTCCCTGGTGGTCAGTATGCATCATAGACACCAGTCATTCCATCAGTCATTCTGCCATTTGATCAATTTGCATATTAGGCTTTTATTATATAGTATATTGTCATCCAGGTCCAGAGAAGACACAGACCTTTACCATAATACAGGACAGGGTAGATGGCAGCAGGAGCTTACCTAGCCCAAGAAAGGAAGTTGACCTAGAGTTTTAAATATAATATTCATAGGCAAGATCTCTGGGAGAATGTCTACTTCCTCCTCATGTTCTAGGTTCAAAGCATCCCCTGCTCTTTCCTGACCTGGAACCTGGAAACAGATGCCAGGGACAAGAGGCATCTGTCCCTGAGTGGCGGGGAACACACAGGTTGTTGAGTATACTTCCAGAATTTCTGACTCTGTAGAGGGCTGAGCCTGAGAATGTGCATTGTCAAGAAGTTCTCAGGTGATGTTGATGCTACTGGTCTGCGAACTACACCTGGAGAACCACCATACCAGAAACTTAACATTTTAATATAGATATTTAAAAATAGGGAGAAATTTTGAGATAAAATGTTTTTCCAACATCCAAGATATAAAACAAAAAGATGAGCTGCCCCCTGGCCCAAATAGAGAAGAGAAAGAGGACAAATACCCCGGCCAGTATATCCTAAAGAGTCCCTGTTAACAATGCTGCACTATGTACATGTGCATGTGAAGATAGGAGCTAGGGGACCTGGCTGTGACCCAATTTGTTTTCCTATCACCATTAATTAAGTCTGCTCTCAGTTTCCCTGGCTGTTCCCACTCAAGGCTGAGTCTTGGTGGGGTGGCAGCATGAAGGATCAAGGCCTTGAACCTCACATCCTGGTTTTGTAACAATGGCCTCTGTGGTTTTGTGGAACTCTAGTGCAAGACAGAGTACACACTTCCCACAGCATGTCATCACAATGTTATTAGAAACAAAACCCGCTCTCAGTCAGTTATTCTGCTCAAGCAGTTATTCTGTTCTCAAGTAGGAGGCAGTCGCCCTTTTGGTGCCATTTGCTTTCCTTCCCCTGGAAACATGGTGCTAATTCCAGGGTGTTCTGTGGCTCAGGCAGGACACACGTGCCCATTTCTGCTGGTTTTCTGGTTAATTTTGCTGTGGCAACGTGTTCTGGGGACACCTGTGGCTGTTAATGCAGAATGGGCAAATGCTTTTGGAGAAAATAAAGAACCATTCACTCCTCAAGCTGCTTTCTGGGGTCATGAGGCACTATAGCAGAAGAGTTCTTGGCTATTAAAGGGTACTTGTGAAGACAATGGGAACATGCTCAATACATTGGTAGGTAAAAAATGAAACTTAAGGGAATAGGAGATTCTTGCTTTATTCTTTTCTTGTATTTTGGAATATTAATAAATGGATATACATGCACAGAGTGTCCCAAAAATATGTGTCTTCACTTTAACAGCTGATAGCTCCATTTTGAAAATGAATTTTATTTTAATAACACTGCCTTTATAATTATTCAAAGTGTGTGTATACATTTTGGGAGGACTCCCTATATACATAAATTTAATTTTAATAAAATATAATTTAAAATAAAAACTAGATAAACCTAATAGATAACAGATTCCAGATACATTTTGTGAAGATATTCTAGTTACTTTTATCTAATTACCATTAATTTTGTCTTGAATTGTATCATGAGGAAAGTTTATTGTCATAGATTGAACTGTTTAAGCTTTGGGCTTATCTAAAATGCTAATATCTTAGGTGAGGTAGATAAGAGTTCAATCAAAGGACTTGTATGCATGCATATAAGCATAACCAATGAACATAGACAATGAAGGGTTGGGGTATGCCTGGGAGGGAGGGGGGGCAATGGGGAAATATGTACAAAAAATTAATAAAAAAGAACATACAAAATAAAATAAAATAAAATAAAATAAAATAAAATAAAATAAAATGCTAACATCTTAGGACAAATGAAATAATCTCCTTTTAAAGTAACCATGTATTTTTCAGATTAAATCATGACATATACCCAGAACTTCTGTTCATTGCCTGACAAGCAAGATGAAATTGTATAACACATATATACATTATCTCTCATGGGTCTGAAAACTTACCTTTTGTTATGAATGTGGCTTATGTACCATTTAATGAATTCCAAAATTGGCAAGTACTAAAATAAACAAAACAACAAAGATTTGTAATTTTCCATTTAAGTGGTCTCTTTAAAAATATGGATTAAACTGTTGCTGTCAGTGGGAATCACTCTCTCACATCTTTGTATGGTATGGTGCCTGCTTCTTAGTTCTTTGGTTTCTTGTGATTATTATAATTTTGCTGGAAAGCTATTGTAAAGCTTTCTATGGCATGGAAAAGAGCATAGATTTCCAACCAGGATGATGCATTGATTGAATCAGCCACTGAATTCACAGAAGCAGAGCACCATTAAATTTTAAACTTAATTGCCTTTTCCTCTTAATTTCTATGGATATAATCAATAGATGCCAGAGAAAAGTTAAAGTTATTCAGCAAGAATCTATTTCCTGTAGCATAATGAAAAAAATACTGTCATCCAAGGGTTGATGTGAACAAGTTACATTTTCAAATGCAGATATTTACAAGGTTTATATCAAAGGTTTCATTTTCTTGGCTTTTTTATTAGTACTTATTCTTGACAAGTAAATGGGAATTTTAGTTGTCTGATGACTTCGGTTTTGTCCCCAACTACTCTTGCCAATTGAACTATATTGCTTATCTTCTCCATCTTTGTCACTTGAAAACTCTTTTTCTATCTCCAGGTTTGAATCTGCTTGCAGATTTATATAGAAGGAGGTCAGTAAAAAATACTGAGCATATCTTTATACCCAAGAGCAAGTCTTGCCAGGTGATATCGAGTAACATGCTGAGTGAAGCTAAAATCTGATAATGATTTTTTTTTATTTGCAGGATTGATATTCAGTTTTTATTTCTTTGAGCCATGTCTGCTGAATTATGGGCCACAGCTTAATAGGAAATTCCATAGCCTTTGGAATAGCTATCATGAATAAGATACATATTGTTACAAAGAAAAAGGGGGGGGTGGTAATTGGCTTTAAGACAAATTCAGTGAGCTGAATGGATTAAAAACAGTAAATGGATAGGCTTATGCTTTTTACTTTTACTTTATTTCAAACACTGTGCTTTACCTGACTCATAAATTTGACCAGCACAATCTGGATTAGGTTGGATGTCATTTCATTTTCATTGGCAAAGGAAATTCCATGCCATTTCCTTTAGCCAGGTAGGGATGAGCTTCAAATACCATGACCATCACCCAACTGCTTGTTCACTTGTTGAGCCCGTACCCTATGCCAGGCTCTGGTCTATTTGCTGGAGCTGTGTGGGTAAAGAAATGGACAGTGTCTGGCAGAGTAGCTTTGAAGTATCCTTTCTCTCTACCTCTTCATGTGGTTCTATATACAAGAAGTCCTTGACGTGATTTTGTTCAAAGTCCTGTCATTACAGTTCTGAGAGAAGTCTAGGAACTTAGCTCTTGTTGATGTCAATTAGCCTATGGTAAGTTAGTTTTGTTATAGAAACTAAGTGTTTCAAGAACCTATGGATGACAGTAAGTGAGGACTTGCTGTATTTAGACTACACATGGAGCTACATGACTTGCTGAGTGTGAAAGTTGAGTATAATCATCAGATTGGTGAGCTATGAGACAGCAGTCTGCTCAGGAAAGGGCTACTCATTCCACAGCCCCAAGAGGTGAGTAATGAGGTCCTAAGCCATAGTCATTCCAGGCTCTTTGTTAATTATTGGCTTTCCGGAGGACATGTGGCTTTGTTCTAGACGATAAAGAAAATTCTTTGTGAGGTGGGGTGAGAAGAGCAGAGACCAGTGATAAACTTATTTAAAGGATAATGGTTTCTGATAAAAATAGAGCTAATGGGAGTCTTATCTTCCTTCTATGTCTTGAGTATCATTAGGGCTAACTGGCTTTGCTGCAGTGATCCATACAGTACCCATACAGTGATCAAATCCAAAATGATGAGATTACAGATTTTTTTAAAAGCATCAAAATTTAGATCTAGACATCTCTACCTGACTTTTATGTTTAAGTCACTATTAATTTGAGTTTTCAGTTACTTGCAGCCAAATGCATTCTAATTTGATGCATCTGTGAGTAAATTTGCTAAGACTGGTCCAGTTCTTCATAATTGACAGTGAAAGAAACAGTAATGTTTCTTTTTCTTTCTTTCCCTTTCCCTCTCCCTTCCTCTCTCTCTAAAACAAATAAAAGCATGTCCTTGGGTGAGGATTTAAAAATAACACAGTTACTTTGATAGACAAGGGAACAGCTCCAGCTCCAGCCACCAGAGTTGTAGTCCACCCAATGGGAAAGAGAAAAGATGGGGAAGGATATGACCATTTGTTTTAAGGACAACATTTCCAACTGTATCCCATTTGCCCTTAGTCAGATGAATACTCTTAGCTGCAAAGGAGGCTGGAACATGTCTTTTGACTAGGAAGCTATGTAACTGGTTAAGAGAACTGGTTACCAAAAGAAGAGGAGGATAACCTATTTGGTAAAGGGTAGTCTTTCTGCATAGACAACAATATCGAAAGACCAGCAATTATAGGTATACTAGAGACCCAGTGCATGAAATTCTTGCACAGGTAGGGTCCCTAAGCCAGGCTGGTGATCAGGACAAATCTATGTGGCAACCAGCAAAGTGATCAGGGAGCCCCCACTGGCACCCACCTTGCCTGGCCCCACCCCCTATCACCCCATCACCACTGCTGTTGCCTCCATCTGCAGGGTGACCAGTAGGGCAAGTGGGGGGCCCCTGTTAGCTTGCCTGGGGCCTGCAGGCTAGGGGAAGCTCCTGAATTGAGCATCTGCCTCTTGTTGGTCAATGAACATCATAGTTGTTCCATTTGTCATTCCCCAGTTTGCTCAATTTGCATATTAGGCTTTTATTATATAGGATTGAGAACTGATTATAATGTGTATTGTTATGGTAATAGCTACCATTTATTGAATGTTTCAAGCTCTTCACTAGAAATGGCTGCCAAATATTCCACCTATTCCTAAGTTTCTGGGTATATAGGAGGTTTATGCACTTCCTGGTACTCTCAAGATGAGAAATGAGTGAGTGAAGTGACATATTTCACTTGTTACTGATAGAAAAGTCTGCAGAGAGTGTCTCCTCTGCCACTGTGGCTGGCAATGCTCCAGGTGGTAGATGCCCTGTTGGTCTAATGCCCAATGAGATGGAGCAGGTACCTCAGCCACCTACAGTGGACACATGAGGGAGAAAATAAACCATTTTTTCAAGCCACTGAGATTTGAAGATTGTGTCTTTTTATTACATAACTCAGGAATCCTGTCTGATATAATAATACATGTACAGTCTCTTAAATTACAACCCTAAAATGCAAATATTACAATCCCTACTTTTCATATGGTCAGAGAAGGTAGATGATATGGCAAAGACAATACCGCTTAAAAAATTGGATCTTATTTAAATACTAAAAGCCTGATGCACAAACATAGAAGCCCAGCCTGTGTCCTCTTGCAGTTTGGGACCACACAAGGGATGTCCACCTGCTGGCTTAGGCCCACTCCAGAGAGTTAGACATCCCATGAGAGGTCCTTAGCACTGCCTCAGAGACAGGAGAGGCTCCTGCCTACACTTGCCAGCCATGAGCCAAGCTTCTGGATGAGCTACACTCCCCTGGTGGGAGTGCACTGACCACCAGGGGGACAGCTCCTACATTGAGCGTCTGATCCCTGGTGGTCAGTGCACATCATAGGTTTCCCATTTGGCTGTAGATTTGCATATTATCCTTTTATTATATAGGATGAAAACTTGAGTTTTTTAAGTTCTTCATACTTCCATCAAAATGTTGAGCTACTTATTTATCCTAGTGATAAATACTGATAAACAAAATATATTTATATATTTTTTTTTGTTTTACCAAAGCTTCACATGCCTTAATTTCAATATTTTTATTTTAACACTACCTGTTTGACCATTATACAATCATACTAATGCCATGCCTATGTGTGGATAGATATTTCAAAATGTAGAGATGTCCATAATCTTTATATTCATCATAGTGAAGATTTAATGGCTATCCTCTATCTTTTGAAAAGTAAAAAATAACTATACATCTTACTGTGATGTTAAGAAATGATTATCCAGTTCCTCATAAATTCTTTTACATTTTCTTCTAGCACTACAGGCCACTGCCACTTTTTGATAGCCCTGATACATAAAAAAGTCAGGAGATACTAAAACAAGTTTTCAAATATTTATAATAGCTTTAAGACATATTTAACAAATTTTAGTTTTTAATGCAAAATGAAAGAAACAATAAAATTGCATTATTCACATCATAACAATGTGAAATATTTTTTAAAATAATGCATGATATCTAGATTATGGAGATGGTGATTTAGAAATGGCATATAACTGTAATTATATGTGAACAACATATTTTTCTTTCAATCCTACATTGTGCCTCTGTGATTATGTGTATAAAGCTTTATTTAAAGAAGTTTTCATAAGTCTAAATTGAGGTTCTTTTTATTTATTAGGCATGAGCCAAATTATACTTGCATCTTCTCAATGACAGGCTCTGCTTCCTAAATTTTGCATTTTCCCAGGCTGGGTGTCTCCACCGCCAGCTGTGACAAGACAGGAAGAAAGAGATGAAACTCACATCTCTGAGTATCTATTCCTGTCAAGAGCTTGGCCCAAGAGGGCATTGAAACTATTGGATAAAATGAAGTTTTTAGATTATCAGTGGATTTCAATTACAGTATTTGTGCTCTCTAGACCCCTATTACTATCAACAGCTGAGGGTTGGCAATACTGTTGAGATTTATGAGGCTTCTTCACTGGTTAGCTACATCCAGCATGGGACCACATTATCAGCACTTTCTTATTATCTTCAGATCTGGTCTCTAACAAAGACATATGTTTGCTGCCTACATGACTTTAAAAACTGCTAATTCATCAACGGTTATATCATTCTAGTAAGAAATTAATTCCACAAGGTGTCAAATTATTGCTATTCTAAGTGGTGATTCATTAGAAAGCACAGAAGAAAGAACAAGTGAGAAATATGCCACAATGCCTCAAATTAGAGCTATTTTCCAAGCAATTGTTAGGAATTGGCCAGGCTTAAGAAGTCAGAGAGAAGACTTGTTTTAGTATTATAATATGTTGAAAGAAAGAAAAAATTATAAGACATGGTCAGGAGACTCAATTGCTCTCCAAATGGAAAAGAAGTAGATTAACCATGCTGAAGTATAATTCATCCATTATTTGTTGGCTGCCTATGAAGGTTATTTCTGCTATTTTTTTGCTTTGAAAAGGCAGAAATATTCAGCGAGATACTAGAAGCTTCTCTGGCTGTCTTACAGTGGCAGTTCTACTCTGCTACTAAGCCAGCTGTTAAGGAACTGTGCTTCAAATTCTGGCCTTACTACTTTTTGGTTACATAACCTTGGATCATTGACTTATGCTGCCTAAGCCTCAGTTTTCTTACCTAGAACATGGAGATAATAATAGTACCTTTAGATCCACTCTAAGGTTCAAACTTTAAAACTGCATATAAAGTCTTTGTGGTGATGGAAATAACTGGTATTCTCACTGATTAATGAAAACATGAGCCTATAACATGCTGAAATAATTGAGAACAAAATACACACACACACACACACACACACACACACACACACACACACAAACATACACACACACACGGATACAAGTAAAGCTGGGAAAATCTAAATAAGATCAATATGATGTTGTACTACAGTTTGGCAAAATGTTAAAAGGTACATAGGATCTTTCCATATTGTTTTTTACAAATGTATCTTAATATGTAATTATCTCAATTAAAAATAATAAAATGCATGTAAAGCAAGTAGTTCAATGCCTAGGGATATTGTATATCCCCAGTGAATGATAGCCACTTTTAAGCAAATGCCTACTGATCTGATAAATTACTTTCAATAATAAAATTTGCTTATTTTATGGAAATCAACAACATAAAAATGAGAAATGGTATATCATTCAAGTTTTGAAAATAAAAATAAAAGCACTCTAGATATTTCGATTAGCTAGTCATTTCATTCAGGAATCACAGGCTTACATAACTGACAAGAGGGTTCATGTGGAAAGTGAAGAAATGCTTAGGAGACCACTTTCAGGAAATCGTAAAGTAATTGCAAAAAAAAAAAAATAGGAGCCAATGATACCAGCTGCCTTCAAGACCAAAGTTACCGGTGTTCAGAAGAATCTACAAACAATAAAGAAAGCCACTGTCCATAATCGTGATACCTGGGACCCTAGTATCTCAGTATCCCAGGAAAGCTGTTGATCTGAAGCTGCCATCAGAGAACGTTGGCTTCTATTTCCTTCCACTTTCCCAAATTCTCTCAAATGCTTTTCATTGACTGTACTTAACCAGGAAACAGGGGGAATGGGGTTCCAGGAAATACAACTCTCAATTGCATTTTCTTTATTTTCCCATCTATTTTCAAGCAAAGCATTTATCACCTCACTGTAATGATTCAGTTATCTTATTACTGGGTACTATTGTTTCCATAATAAAACTTGCCACTAATTGGCATCACCCTCACTTGTTTGGTTTGCCTCCTTCTCAACTAAGAGTAACCAAAGGTAGAATGGTTACCTAGATCAGGTCTGCAATCTGTCTGCCTTGGTAGGCTAGGAGAGCGAGTAACGCCAAGCAAAGAAAATGTTATTTTAAAGTCTCTTCAGCAGTCAGAAGGCTCTCCACATCCAGATGCTTTAGAGCTTATTTGTCAGGAGCCACCAGAGTCACACTAAGAAGGTTTGGACTCACTGCTTAGCTATAATTTGCTACAGTCACAGAACAGACTCTAGAAAGATCTTCCCTACTTGAGTGAGCATATCTAACCTTCAACCCCAGTTACTCTATCAAAGAGTTTGCTATTGTTATTTATTTTCTTCCTTGAGTTTATCGTAATCTTCAACCATTTCATTTATTTACTTGTGTGCTTATTTACCCTTTCCTCCTCTCCACTGGTTTCTAGTTTGTTCTACTCTAAACCTCCAGACATAAAGCACCTGAAACATGGAAGGTGTGGGGTAAATATTTGTTAAATGAAGAATGGTTTCATGGAGAAGAAAGTCACCCTGGGCAAGTGGATTAGCTTATAGCCTAACATGAAATGGTGCATTTTCAAGAAAATGTATCATCCTGCAGAAATAAAATGCCAATCTATCTTTACACGCCTGGACTGCAATTTAAGTGCCAAACCATTTCTTTGCCACTTGACATAGGTGTTTTCTATCATAATAATGCTAATATGGAGGTCTTATTGATCTGATATATAGACAATGAAACAAAGGCTAATGAGATTAAGTGACAAAATTACTTAGGGTCTAAATCTACATGTTTCCCAAACCTGTATTTTCACCACTGTTCCAAGCTGCTTCACTTTTCAGAAGGGACTAGGAACAGGGGTTGCCTGCTCAATCATTTGAGGAGCTGAGGCTTTGCCTCAGGGTGGTCCACACCCATTCCTTAATTGTCAGCTTGGCTGCACCATCCATAGAAACCAGACAGAGCTCTTCAGCAGTTAGAAGGCTCTTCACATCCAGATACTTTAGAGCTTATTTGGCAGGAGCCACCAGAGTCACACTAAGTAAAGTTTAGACTCACTATGCAGACTTGTTCTCTAGAACTAGAAATAGTTCAAGGCAGATTCTGGAAAGTAGTGGTTGTCAAGAGAACCAAGTTTACATAGATATAATGCAGCTTTGGCATTTGGTTTCATAAATCCTTGAAAATTATTGCCCTAACTATATTTCCAATCATTACTATGACTTTTTTATGGGGAAAAATTTAGAAAGAGGCCATAAATAGAAAGGCATGTAAGAGATTAAGACACAGGGAGACAAATAAATCATCACTAAGATACAGTTTCCAGCAGAGGGAAAACATAATATAAGAAGGAGAAGCATTGAAAATGACAAAGGTAACTTCGACTCCTGGGACAAAGTTCTTGTTTATCACATTAGTGTGGCTTTGTTTTGTCAAAATAACTATATTTGTTGAATATTAGAAGAGTTTCTCGAAGCTGGGAGGAGTTCTACTGAACCAACTAGCCAAGGTCCTACTTTGTATCAAAAAAGCTATGTTCCTTAGAGTTTACTATTGACATTGGAATTGAAAATCCCCTAACTCAGAGTCAAATGTATAAAGGTTCTAGCTAACTCTCTAGACTCAGAGCAACTTTTTAAGTTTGGCTTGTCATTTTTATTTATTTATTTTTTAATTTTAATCCCCACTTGAGGGTATGCTTAGAGAAAGGAAGGGAGAGAGAGAGAGAAACATTGATCAGTTGCCTTCCATAAATGTCCCAACCAGGGGTCCAACCCACAACCCAGATATGTGCTCTAACTAGGAATTGAACCAGCAGCTTTTCCTTAACAGGACAATTCTCAACCAATTGAGCCACTTAGCCTGGCTCATCATTTTGAAGGGTCTGGCCTTAAGCTGTTTAGTATGTTAGCCATGGGCTTCAGAAACCAATAGCCCTTCTACGCAGTGAGAAAGTGCTTGGAACTGGTCCTATTGGCAAAAAGTTACAAAAAGGGAGCATATAACTCAACTACACTTTAAAAATACAGAGACCAGGCACTGGAGAACTTGAAATGATATGCAAATGTGTGAATAACTCAGGTTTAACCATTTTAAATTTTACATCTATTCCCCATTCACCACATATCTGAAAGGGTGGAACAAGAATGAATATTTTCAAATAATTAATGAAACCCAATAAATGTAATTTTTCTAAGTTGGCTTAGGATAGCTTACATGCCTGATGTTCATTTGGATAGTTAAGGCTATAATGCATGGTATAACCTGGGTCCCCACCTAAATTAGTTTTGAGTAAATTATTTTCTAATATCTGTCTTTTCAAATTCATAGGATTTTATTGGGAGGATCATCATGTTTGCAAAAGAGGTGTAAAACATTTCAAACCTGGAAATTGTTATAGTTATTAGAATAGTTATAGTTTTTAGAATTTTAAATATTGGGAATATGATTAAATGAATAAATTCTATCACAATAGCTATTGTTTTATTGTTGTTTTGTGTTGTGTTGTCATCATCAGTGTATAGCATACATACTAAAAAGCTACTGGCATTTACAAAGTGAACACATTCACTTATGCAGCACTCACAGCAAGAAACATTATCAGCATCCTAGAATCCCTCTGTGTCCTTCAACTTCTACTTGTCCCCAAGGATATTGACTATTCTGACTGCTAATACCATATATTAGGTTTTCATTCTTTTTTGAATTTTATATCAATGAATATGTATACTATGTACTTTTCTATGTCTGCATTTTAAACTTAATTTGTTTGTGAGATCCATCTCTAGTGTTATGCATAATAATTTTTGTTTATTCTTATTTATGCATAGTATTCCACAGGAAAAAGCAAAGCATATTTTACTGATTTATTATAAGTTTGATGGGCACTCAAGTACCTTCTAGTTTGGGACTAGTACAAATCATACATTTATAGACATTCTTATACATGTCTTTTGGCAAACATATATAAGTGATTCTGTTGGATATAAATCTAAGAGTGAAATTTCCGAGTAAAAGCATATTTTTAACTTTAGAAGACACTACCAGTTAATTTTACAAAGAGGTTTTACCAATTTATTCTTCTACCAGCAATAAATGAAAATTCAAATTGCTCCACATAATTTGCCAATACAAAGTATTATCAGGCTTGGGATTTTTTTAAATCCTATTGATATATGATGGTGTCTATGTCTCATTTTAATTTGAGTTTCAACAGTCTGGCTGTGGCTTGGGAATTTTCCATTCATGAGCTTTGGATCTTATGCTTTATTCACCAGAAAAGGGAGGAGATGGGGGAGTTCAATCATAGAATGGAGTTTAGAGTTAGAAGGGCTCTCATAGAAAGCAAGACCGAAACTGGTCTTTGAGGTATGAGTACATACTCTTTGATTCTTGAATTCTCAGAGACGACAGTGTCAGCAGTTGGTAACTCCATATATACGCCCCACTTTGTTGCTGTCTTCGTTTAACAAATCAGAATGCAATGTGGCAAATTGGCAGAGGAGTGGAGGTAAATTCTCAGCAATACATATAATGAGGTCAGGACACTTGTGAATTTTTTTTGGTATTTTCGCACTCTTTGATCAGAAATTCAGCAGTCTCTTCCTAAAAAACAGATTGGCAAGGCTTTCAGTAATCTGTTTGAGGGAAAAAAATCTACTAATGTCTATAACATGAATGAAAGGGAAGTAAAAAGAAAAACAAAGAAAAATTATTTTCAGTAAGGTTTAGAGGCTGAAAAACATTGAAATTTTTCTCAATGAATATTTAATCACCTCATATAAAATGCTGAAAGATGAAAAAATAATTTTTTCTTCCAATTCTGTTATCATCTTTGTACCATGGTCGTTTATAAGCTATGATAAATTATTAATAAATACAAGTTTACATAGACTGATGATAGCATTCTAAGACATTATTACAAGTGGTCCTCAACTTCTGTTCCACTTTGAAGCAATTAGACATTTTAAGCCCAGAAGGAAGTAAGTATAGAATATTTTAAACATCATTTAGGTGAGTGAATGATTCATATATGTAAATACCAAAATCTGTATTTCTACATTATGAGCAAGACCAAAAAATAGTACTATGAAGTATTTAAATATTCAACCACATACATTGTGTATGTATGTTTATATGTGTAATATGTATATATATATATATATATATATATATATATATATAGAGAGAGAGAGAGAGAGAGAGAGAGAGATCTATATTACTAAACCCTACAAGGACACAGTGTGATTCACACATGTATGCTTGTGTTACGTATATATTGATGTAAATACAATTGTTGCTGCATGCTATATAAATGGAAGTTCTGTGCATTGTGTTATATCTTCCTTTTTCTCACTTAGATATTGTAGCTCTTTCAGCATCTGCAAGATTTCCAAGACTCAATATCAGTTCATCTCTTGTTACTTTTTATCTTCTTTTTACATTTTATTTTTTAATTAATATATTACATGTGTACATATCTTCCCATTGCCCTCCCCTACTCCCATGCATGCCCAACCGCCCTAATGTCTTGTGCCCATTGATTATGCTTATATGCATGCATACAAGTCCTTTAGTTGATCTCTTATCTACCCCACCTCTCCCAAACCTTCCCACTGTAATTTGACAGTCTGTTTGATCCTTTACTGCCTCTGTACCTATCTTTTTGTTCAACAGTTTATAATTTTCTATATTATACATAAATGAATGAGATTATATGTTATTTTTCATTCATTTACTGGCTTATTTCACTTAGTATAATGCTCTCCAGTTCCATTCAGGTTGCTGCAAATGGCAGCATAGTATTCCAGTGTACTTTTATATGGCAGCATAGTATTCCATTGTGTAGATATAGAATAGGTTTCTGATTCAGTCATCTCCTAACGGGCAACTAGGCTGTTTCAAAATTGTAGCTATTATAAATTGCACTGTTATGAACAGAGAGGTGCATAAATCCTTTCTGATTGGTGTTTCTAGTTAGGATATAATCATAGTAGGGGAATTACTAGGTCGAATGGAAGTTCCATTTTGAGGAAACTCCATACTGTTGTCCACAGTGGCTGCACCAGTCTGCATTATCACCAGCAGTGCATGAGGGTTCCTTTTTCTCCACATCCTCAACAACACTTGCCATTTGTTGATTTTTTAATGGTTGCCATTCTGCAGGTGTGAGATGGTATTGCATTGTCCTTTTGATTTGCATCTCTTGGATAATTAGTGACTTTGAACATGGTTTCATGTATCTCTTGGCCTTCCTTCTGTCTTCTTTCAAAAAGATTCTATTTTGAACAGGTGACCATTTTCTTATTGGATCATTTACCTTCCTTTTATTAAGTTGTAAAGTTTCATGTAGATGTTGGAGACTAAACCTTTATCAGTGATAACATTTACAAATATGTTCTCCCATACAGTGGACTTTCTTGTGATTTTGTTAATGGTTTATTTTGCTGTGAAAAAAATTATTTTGATGTATTCCCATTTGTTTATTTTCTCTTTAGCTCCTATTGCCCTTGGAGCAGTATCAGTGAAGAAGTTCTTTTGGCATATATCTGAGATTGTGCTGCTTGTAGATTCCTCTAGTATTTTTATGGTTTCCCATCTAATGTTTAAGTCCTGTATCCATTTTGACTTTATTTTTGTATTTGGTGTAAGTTGATGGTCCAGTTTCATTTTTTTGCATTTATCTGTCCAATTTTCCCAACACCATTTATTGAAGAAACTCTCTTGACTCCATTGTATGTTCATATCTCCTTTGTCAAATATTAATTGAATATAGTGGTTTGGGTGGATATCTGGATTCTTTATTCTATTCCATTGGCCTATATGTTTGTTCTTGTGGAAGTACCAGGCTTTTGTAATACAGCTTGAAATCTGGAATTGATATCCCACTTACTTTATACTTCTTTCTCGGGAATGCTCTGGCTGTTTGTGGTCTTTTTTCATTCCAGATGAATCTTTGGAGAGTTTTTTTTCTAGGTTTTTTAAACATGCCATTGATATTTTAATGGGGAGTGCATTGAATCTATAGATTGCTTTGGGTAGTATGGACATTTTAATGGTGTTGGTTTTCCCAATCCATGAGCATGGTATTCTCTTCCATCTGTTTATATCTTCCTCTATCTCTTTTTTAAGTGTCTTATAGTTTTACCTCCTTAGTTAGGTTTATTCCTAGGTATCTTAATGTTTATGGTGCAATGGTAAATGGCATTGTTTGTTTTTTTTTAGTTTCTCTTTCTGAAAGTTCACTATTAGAGACTAGAAATGCCATAGATTTCTTGGCATTAATTTTGTATCCTGCTACATTGCCGAATTCATTTAGTAAGTCTATTAGTTTTTTTTGATGGAGTCTTTTGGGTTTTTATGTACAGTATCATGTCATCTGCAAATAAAGACAGGTTTACTTCTTTTCCAATTTGGATGCCTTTTATTTCTTCCTCTTATCTAGTTGCAATGGCTAATACTTTCAGTACTATGTTGAACAAGAGTGGTGAGAGTGGGCATTCCTGTCTTGTTTTTGTTCTTAGGGGAAATGGTTTTAGTTTTGTTCCCATTGAGTATGATGTTAGCTGTGGGTTTATCATACCTGGTTTTTATGAAGTTGAGATATGATCCTTATATCCTCACCTTGATGAGATTTTTTTATCAAGAAAGGTGTTGGATTTTGTCAAATGTTTTTTCGGCATCAACTGATATGACTATGTGATTTTTATCTCTCAATTTGTTTAAGTGATGTATCACATTTATTTATTTGCGAAAATTGTACCATCCTTGCATTCCTGAGATAAATCCTACTTGGTCATGGTGTATAATCTTTCTGAGGTATTGCTGGATCCAATTTGCTAGAATTTTCTTGAGGATTTTGGCATCTAAGTACATGAGGGATATTGTCCTATAATTCTCTTTCTTTGTGTTGTCTTTATCTGGTTTTGATATTAGGTTGATGCTGGCTTCATATAAGTTGCTTAGAAGTATTCCTTCTTCTTAAATTTTTTGGAATATCCTGAAGAGGATATATTTTAATACTTGCTTGAATGTTTGGTAAAACTCCCCTGTGTATCTGTCTGGCCCTGGGGTTTTATTTGCTGGAAGATTTTTAATTACTGCTTCAATTTCTTCCATAGGTCTGGGACTATTGAGATATTTAGATTCTTCCTGATTGAGTTTTGGAAGGTTATATTTTTCTAGGAATATTTCCATTTCCTCCAGATTGTCCAGTTTGTTGGAATAGAGTTGTTTATAGAATTTTTTAACAACCCCTTGTATTTCAGTTGGGTTTGTGGTTTTATCTGCTCTTTCATTTCTGATTTTGTTTATTTGAATCATCTCTCTTTGCTTCTTGGTGAGCATAGCTAGAGGTTCATCAATCATGTTTATCCTTTCAAAGAACCAGCTCTTGGTTTTGTTGATCTTTTGAATTGTTTCCTTGGTCTCTATGATGTTTGTGTCCACTTTGATCTTTACTATTTCCTTCCTACTGCTTACAGGGGGCTTTTCTTGTTGCTCTCTTTCTAGCTCTTTGAGTTGTTGGTTTAGGTGATTTATTACCATTGTTTCTTATTTTTTGCAGTAGGTTTGTAGAGCTATGAACTTCCCTCTCAAGACTGCTTTCACTGTGTCTCATAGATTTTGGATTGTTGTGTTTTCATTGTCATTTTTTGCCATGATGTTTTTTTTATTTCTTCCTTAATCTATCTGGTTACCCAGTCATTGGTTAATAGCATGCTGTTTAGTCTCCATGTGTTTGATTTCTTTAGAATGTTTTTATTATAGATGATTTCCAGTTTTATGCCACTGTGATCTGAGGAGATGATAGATATGATATATATCTTCTTGAATTTGAAGAGACTTTGCCTATAACTCAACATATGGTCTATCTTTAAAAATGACCTTTGTGCACTGGAGAAGAATGTATATTCTGGGGCTTTGGGGTGAAGTGTTCTGAAGATGTCAATTAATTCCATCTGGTGTAGTGAGTTACTTAGGATTGATGTTTCTTTGATGATTTTTTGTGTATAGGATTTGTCCAATGTTGATAGTGGGGTACTAAAGTCTCATACTATGATGGCATTGCTGTCAATCTCTCCCTTGATATCCTACAGGATATTTTTATGTATTTAGGTGATCCTATATTGGGTGTGTATATGTTTATCAGAGTTATTTCTTCTTGTTGAATTGCACCTTTAATATTATGAAGTGGCGTTCCTTATCTTTTGTTATGTCCTTCACTTTGAGATCCAATTCATCAGATATAAGTATTACTATCCCAGTTTTTTTTTCATTTCCATTTGACTGAAAATTGCTTTATATCCCTTTACCCTCAGTCTGTGTGCATATTTTTTTTTTCTGCGATGGGTTTATTGTAGATAGGAGACAAATGGGTCATGTTTTCTTATCCAATCCATCACCCTATGTCTTTTTAATGGAGCATTTAATCAATTTATATTTAAAGTTATTATTGATAGATACTTATTTGTCACCATTTTTATTCTTTACCACTGTGTTCCTTTTTTGTTTCCTTTTTTTTTTTAACAGCAGATTCTTTAGCTTTTTTTACATTGCTGGTTTGGTGGTAATAAATTCCCCTAGACATTTTTTGTCTGTGAAGCTCCTGATTTCACCTTCAATTTTGATTGAAAGACTTGCTAGGTACAGTATTTTTCGATTCAGACCTTTCCTTTGCATGACTTTGTGTATTTCCTTCCATTCCCTTCTGGCCTGATGAGTTTCTGTTGAGAAATCAGTCATTAGTCTGATGAGGGTTCCTTTGTAGATAACTTTCTGTCTCTCTCTGGCCACTTTTAAGATTCTTACTTTGTCATTTGTGTTTGCCAATTTAATTATAATATGTCTTGGTTTTGGTCTTTTGAGGTTTATTTTGCTTGGGACTCTGTGAGCTTCTTGGATTTGTGTGGATTTTTTCTTCCCTTTATCAGGAAATTTTTCTGTCATCATTTCTTCAATTATGTTTTCTATTTCTTGCTCAGTTTCCTCTTTTACTGGAATCCCTATATGTGAATGTTGTTTTGTTTTTTGTTATCCCAAAGTTCCCTTAGGCTCTCCTCCTACTTTTTTTTTCTAGAAGCTGCTCTTCTTCAGTATTTTCCCTACCTTATTTTCTAGCTCACTAATGCAGTCCTCTGCTTCTTCTAGTCTACTTTTGATGCTTTCTATTGTGTTCTTTACAGCAGCAATGTCATTTTTCATTTCTTCTTTGTTCTTCTTCATTTCCTATTTGTTCTTATTCATATTGTCAAATTTGTCCTCCATTCTTTTCAGCCACCTTATGACCATTTATCTGAATTCTTTCTCTGGCAAGTTGCTTACCTCCATGTCATTTACTTTCTATATGTGGCCTGTTTCTTTGTATGCCCATGGTCTCTCTTCTCTGGGTGTCTGGTTATGTAGTTATCTCTCTCCTGCATTGATTTAAAGACACAAAATAAACACAACCAGGTACAACACACAAGGCACTGAACGGAAATGTATTTATGATATTAATAGTCAGAAATAAAGGTGACCCACAGAGAGAGACATATTATGGGATAGAAGAGAAAGAATAAGAGAGAAAGGAAGGGAAGAGAAGAGAAAAGAAAAGAAAAGAATATCAAAATGAAGTTGGGAAAAGAAAGAAAAAGAAAAAATAAGTAAAAAAAGTAAGAGAGAAAAAATGAGAATAAGAAAGAGAAGGGGAACAAATTATATATATAGGGAGTAAACTCCAATGGAACATCCACTAATCCCAACAAATGCCAGCAACTACAAACAACTAATATCAAGGGAGGCAAGGGAAAACCGAGGTAAAAAAAAAACGAGAACAAAATAAAACAAGAAGAATAAGCAAAACAATCTCACAAAAAAGTATAAAAAATCTATATAATCAATATTAATGCAAACAACAACAAAAGCACAGAGAGAAAAATAATTTTTTGGATAGTGAAGACAGAGAAGAGAGAGATGTGTATGGACTTGGTGCAGGATATTGGAAACTATATATATGGTGAAATTTTAACAGATGGTAAAAAGAAAGAATAGGGAAAATCTGAAGTAGGAAAAGGGTAAGAAAAACAGGACAACAAAATAGGAAAAGTTAGGAAGAGAGTAATTGCATAAAGGTAGAGTTGAGATAGAGTAAAAAGATGCTAAAGGAAAGATGAAAATAGAATGTATAACTCTAATACCAGAGTAAAAGAGAAAATAACGTAACACTTTTTTAAAAAAGGTAAAATAGTAGTAGTAATAATACTGATTAAAAATAAAAATGTAATAATAAAGGTAAAATCAATTGAAGAATAAAGAAAAAAATAGTTTCTTATGTAAAAGAAGAAAAAGTTAAAAATACAAAAAAATATAGAATGTGCAGTTGTGAAAGTCATTCACTTCCTCTATATTCTGTTTGGAACACCTGCTTTCTAGTTGGGACAGTATTGCAGTTCCCTGCATTCCTCTGGTGCTCAGTGTTGTAAGCTAGTCCTGGTTTTAAGCAGCGATTGTGTCTTAATCTCTTTATTCTTTTGTGAGTCAGCCCCTGGATGGCAGTGTTTCAGGATTGAATTCTGAGTCTATAAGTCCTCTCTAGCCTGTGCATAGATCCTGCTTTCCCTGTGGCACTCAATACCAGTTTGTGGGAGTGAGCTGCCCCAGAGCTGCTTCTCTGAAGGTCATTCCCAACTCCGATCCCCAGGTTCCAGAAAAAATAACTTTCCCCTGCAATATCCCAAGGTGTCCCCAAATGGGTGATCCTGCATATCATTGGGCTTAGCAATCAGAAGCAAGAATTTGAAGAGGAAAGAGCGCAAGTCTGAGCAGTCCCACTCCCCTGCAACTGGCACACTTAAATAACTCCAAGCAACTGGAACACTTAAATAACTCCTAGACTGTTCTTCTGGATCAGATCAAAATGTTTTTTTTTTTTTCCCTAGAGATCCCCTCTGTTAGCAGCACTGAAGACCTTCCAATTCGCAGATCATGCCAGTCCCAATAGCCACGGATTTCTCTATGTGCAGATTTCCCCCAGTTCTCCTGCTCCCACAGTGCCCACCTTTCTGTTCTGTAGGACCAGAGACTTCACCTTATCCCAGGCGAAATCTGACCTTTCCATGTAGTGTGTAGAGCTCCTCTAAATCCAGATGTTTGTGCTAAATGGGGACCAGTGTTCTGCGTCTCGCAGCTGTTCGATAGGTTCCACAGCTGTAGCTTTTCAGGCTTCTGTAAACATCCACTTTCTTCTTCAAGATGGTGTGTTTTCTACATCAGAGCTGCTGGCTCAGGGAGAAAGAATCCAGCAGCAGTGGGGCTGCTGAGTCAGGGGAGCCTAGTCCAGCAGTCCCCCACCTTCTCCTGGAGTACAGCTGTCCCTTAACTTGCCAATAAACACTCCCAGTGCGATCCTCTGCTGTTCTCTCTGTCTGCTCAGGGACAAGGCTTGGGACACGTCCATCTATTCCACTGCCATTTCCTCTCTCTCTCTCTCTTTCTCTCTTTCTCTCTCTCTCTCTCTCTCTCTCTCTCTCTCTCTCTCTCTCTCTCTCTCTCTCTCTCTCTCTCTCTCTCTCTCTCTCTCTCTCTCTCTCTCTCTCTCTCTCTCTCTCTCTCTCTCTCTCTCTCTCTCTCTCTCTCTCTTATTATTTTCTAAAAAGCTCCATAAAATTCCATCAGGATATCAACCATAATTCAGCTAAACACTCTCTTCTTTAGGAACATTTTGGTTCTTTGCTGTTTTTTCTTATTAAAACAATGCTGAAATAAACATTCATACTCAATATCTTTACTATATAATATGAGATTATATTTGTAAGTATAGGTTCTTAAAAATGTACATGCTCAATCAGAGGGACTACATAAATTCTGAAAATATTTCCAGGCTTTTTTACATGCCTGTCTCTACAGGTGGGCATGATATCAACTCCACTCAAATAATGGAAACTTAGAGGAGGGGAAGCATTGCGATGAAAAGAAGGAGTAAAGATTTTTTCACAGGCCAAAAACAAATAAGTAAATGCATACTTACGAGCATACATAGACATTCACACACATGCACATAAACGTGAGTTCATACAGACTCATGTCCACTTTAGAGAGGAACCCAAAAATTATCATGTGTCTCATTCTCAGCTGTGACAATAGTTAATGTGGTTTTGGACAAGTTTTTACTTCTTACTTGCAAAAAGATACTCTCTAAGTGTGTTCTACATACCAGTGACAGGGCATCACCTGTAGTAATAAATGCAAATTCTCAGGGTCTGCTCAGGATCAGCTGAGTCAAAAACTCTAGAGTTAGGGTCCAGTAAACTATGTTTCAGCAAAGTCCTTCAGGTCTTTCTGAAGGAGGCTGAAGTTTGAGAATATAACTTACCTGGAATGCCCCTTCCAGCTCTTATATTCTATGAAACTGTGAAATCCTCAAGATCCCAGATATCTCTTTTCTTCCTTTTACATTGTGAACTTTTTGAGAACAATAAATGAGATAGAAATCTAATCAATGGACAGTAACTATTATGTCCTGTAGCAAATAATGAGGACATAAGTATAACTAGTTTAAGAATCCATTATAAGCTTGCCCACCTTATAAAGTTATGTTTTTGAATATTCACAATTGAGTTCTAATATCTTTTTGATTGCTGTACCTAGTACTTCTTTTCATGCCCCATGACAATGAAGTAAAGAGTTTTTTATTCAACTCATGACCATTATCTGAATTTGATTTTACTGGTTGCCATCAGCGAGATCTCCTGATATCTTAATATGACAACAGATCTTTTAGAGACTATAAACAGTGTATGTCTTAGTCAGTTGGTTTTTCTGAAAAATATTACTAGAAACAAGTGATGTCTTGCTCAAATGGTTAAAACTAGTGTGGATCCTTAATCCCAAAGTCACTCATTTTGGGACCTAAAAGAGTTTAAGAAGAACTGGGTGGCTACATATACACACTTCTTTTGCCTTTATCAAGAGTATAACATTTGGAGACAGCTATTCATTCAGATCTAGATTCTACTTGAACTCACTGCATGACTTTGGACAGCTTTCTTGATGCTGCTGAAACTCATTCCTTGTCTCTAAAATTAGAATAACAACTATCTGAAAGGTATCAAGAGACTTTAATATGTTAATTTATATAAAGCATCTATCATAGTGTCTAGCCAATAGGTAAATTATCAATAAGCAGTAGCATTTTACATTTAGTCTAAGCTTTTGATAAATGATTTAGATGTCTAGAAATTCTCTCTGTGTATCACTGACCTAGAAACTAACTTCTAAATTTATAGACATCAAGTTACTCCTCTTTTCCTATTGCCATGACCCAACCTCTGCTCTCATCTTCTTCATTTCACACCAGAACATAGTAATGACCTTGTAGCTGCAATCTTCCCATATTTACCCCATGCATCACCACCATAGTAACCCCCTAAAATAATACCTTTGTGTTATTCCTTACTCAAGAAAAGAATGGATATAGTACAGATTTATAAACATTTGTTCAGCATTTTTCAGACTCCTTTTAACCAAGCACTTTGTTTGGATATTGTGAATACAAAAAGCAAAGTCCTATTTTAAGAAGCTGGAAGTTAGTGCAGGAGAGAAGCAAGCTGACCAGTTACGAGCATGTAGTGTGAGCCGTCCAGATGTAGAGGAAGGTCCAGGGCAGCTGAAGACAAGAATGGGTATAGGACTCAGCTGCAATAGTGGTGAAGGAATCAGTGAAACCCAAAGAAGATGATGACCTTTCCACTAAGACTTAGAGGACAAGGGAGTAGGCATTCATGATTCCTGCCACACACTTTTCATTTCCTGATTCTCCTGGTTATAAAGTCCCAACTTTCCTTGGGAAGATTACCTTCCCTACTCTCTGCCTTCTGGTAGAACTGTCTGCACTCAACTGACTGACATTTAACCTAGTTGTGAGCCATTTAACCTAGTTCTTGGCCAAGGTGATGGGTTCAGATATGAACATAGAGTCCAAATGGGACCAATAAGTACAGTTTCCTTAGCCTTCTGGAAACTCACAGTTTTGGGATCTTTTTGAAGCCTTTTTGCAGCACAAGTGGAAAATCTACTTGAGGTTGGAATCAACACAGAGGAAGAACACAGCAATGGAAAGAAATAAACCAGATTTTGTTGACATAGTTTGAACCCTGGTCCTGGTGGTACCAAATATTAGTCCTATTTACAAAGTTTTTAGTTAACAAAATCACTGAATTTAACTTTTTCCTTAAACTAGTTAGGTTCATTTTTGTTGTCTCTTGCAATGAGCATAGGACTTTGCCAAATTTAAGAAAGAAAAACATTTCTAGTGAATGGGATATGGGAGAAGATGGTGAGTGGAGTCCTCAGCCTGGGACCTGGCTTGGCTGCAGCACAGAGGAAGTGACTTAAGCAGATATTGGTGAGACAATGTCTAGCTCATACAGGATCTTGTATGACTTTAATATATATATATATGGAGTCAGAAAACTTTTTTGGCTACTAATCTGTTCAACTAGTTCTTGTTGATCACTTGCCACACAGTAGCCTCTAGATATGAAGCTAAGCCGAAACCAGTTTGGCTCAGTGGATAGAGCATCGACCTGGGGACTGAAAGGTCCCAGGTTTGATTTCGGTCAAGGGCATGTATCTTGGTTTAGGGCACATTCCCAGTTGGGGGTGTGCACGAGGCAGCTTATTGATGTCTCTCTCTCATAGATGTTTCTGGCTCTCTATTCTCTCCTTTCCTCTCTGTAAAAAATCAATAAAATATATTTTTAAATAGATATGAAGCTAAGTTAGCATACACTGCCTTGCTTTCTGACTCAATTGAAGTAGAGTGTGGGTGGGGAAAGAAGACATAAAATAAAAGCAATGGGATAACTTGAGATAACACAGATTGTTATGAAGAAGGGTAAGCAGTATGGTGAGATTGGAGTCAGGGATTACTGTAGCTGGGATGGAAAATACCTCTCTAATGAAAGTTCTTTGGACATAAGAGAGGTGAATGCCTGGGAGAGATGCCTTTTAAGAAGGACCGCAAGAGCAAAGACATTAAGAAGAGCATGTCTTTCACATATTGAAAACCCAAGCCAGAGGCCAGTGTGACTAGAGCCTAGCACTTATGGAGAAGAACAGGATGAGGGGATGGGTCACTTACAGGTCTATGGTTGAAGTATAAAGCTTGGATTTCATGCCATGGAAATCCATTAAAGGATTTTTAAATAACATGATGTGACATATTTCATAACAATGTTGTCCATTAGAAATATTTGAGTCATACCCAAGATCTTCAATGTTCTAGTAGCTAAAGAAATAAGCAAAAAGAAATAAGTGAAATCCAATAATATGCAAGGTGATGCAAAAGTGGTTTACAGTTCAGAGTATGCAAAACACAGTTTATTATTGTATTATTATGTATTAGTTATTATTTTCCATATAAATGATTGTAAACCTACTTTTGCTGTACCTTGTATTTTCTTTCCTTCGAACTTATACATAATATTATGTCAATGTGTAATTTGTATAAAAATTATTAATGAGACATTTCACATTACTTTTTCTTTGCACTAAGTCTCTGAAATACAGTAGATAGTTTATATTTATGAGTACAACACTTCTCATTTGGAACTAGCCATGTTTTCATGACTAGGTCATGGCTTATGTTTAGTGGCCACCATGCTGGACAGTGCAGTTTTAGAGAGAGCTTCTGATTACTGGTTGGGAATGACTGGTCAAAAGTAAGAATGGAAGAAGGGGACCAGGCAGGAGGCCATCAAAGGGATCTGGATGAAGGGCGTGGCCCAAGGTCATAGCAGCAGCGAGATGAATCTTGGGTGTGTGGTGGAGAAAAGGTCTACTGGATTGGACAGGGGTTGGTAAAACAACCAGATTGTTGGTTTCATTTCCTGAGTGAGCAAGGTTGAGGAGAGAATGAAGCTAGGCAGAAGCAGGAGGAGGGATTTGGGGGTTAGATATATTAAGTTTGAGAAGCCTATTAGACATCCAGGAAAGCTGCTAAATAGTGCGGGTCTGTCCCGATGAACCATCATTAATCTTAAAGGAAGAGATAGCTTTTCATATTTCAAAATCTTTGAAAAAACAAGTTTTAATCTACATATACTTGGCCCCATTCTCCCCTTCTCCCTTTTCCTCCTCCTGTTTCTAAAGAGATAGATTTGACTTTGCAAGAGATGCTACAGGATTTTCAATTTAAATAGAAACCACAAATAAAATTGGATGTAAAATCTTCTCAGGGAAAGAGAAACAATTTGTTTGCTGGGGTTTCATTACAAGGTAGAAATTACATCACTGGGTCATTTTAACCCCTCCCTTCATTCCTTTCCCTGAAAACACACACTCTTGCAAAGAGCCAGGGGCTGTGGAAATTTCCAGGTTAAGGAGGCTCTATCTGTGCACTAAAGAAGCAGCAATGAAAGGCTCACTGGTTGCAGCCCCAGCCTGTAGGTCTTCTTATCCACCCAGAACCAATAACTGTCCTCTCTCTTAACGATTTCCACAGGCTACAAAAGCTCTCTTGATAGTCAGCTCTAGTACCTTATCACACAAAAGCCAGCTGGAGAAGAATGTAAACGTTGTAACTTGCCAGCTGGCTCTACCAGATGTTTAACTTAATTCTAGGCAGTTTTTTGTGGGATTTTTTTTTTTTTTTAGAAATAACCACTTGTATGGATTAAGTTGCTCTATCCCAACCACACTACATATGTACCAGTGGCCTCAATAAATCTGAATGTTTTTCTTACTTTGCCACTGGCTTCCTTAGAGAATTAGAAAAAGTCAGTAGATCCCTTTTTCCCTACTGACAAAGTCAGGGTCTAAATAATAAAACTGGTTACCCGTTGAAAATTACTGGACCACTCTTGGTTCTATGTTAAAACCCAGTGTGTATTCATCACATTTAACAGTTAATGTCTAAGATATTTTTATTCTTCCCTGTCTCTTGACACTCCAATAAATGTAGGCAAATGATAGCTATTGCAAAAGGTCTTTGTGTCTATCTCATAAAGAATTGTATATCAAGTCAATTAATTTTTAATGCCCAATTGTTCATTTTTTAGATGATTCAGATTTCCCCTTTGGCCGCTTGCCTGAGGACAGTTCTCCACTAGTTAGCACCTAGTACTATAATTTTGGGGAAACTAAATACTGAGATGCACATGTTCAGACCGTGCAAAGCTAGTGTAAGAATTTAAGAGGAGATTCCACTGATTCCACGCCAGGCACTGCTTTAAAAAGTTGAGCCTGTATTGTATTCCCAGTCAGTAACCATAAACCTTTCCTTCCTCCTTTTATTAAGTTCCTGTTAACACAGATTTCAGATGTCTAAACAACTAGCTGCTAAATAAAAAGAGAAACATATTTATGGTATGTTTCTATTTATATCAGAGTAGCAAAGTAAAAAACTGGGAACAATGGGAGATTGTTTTGTTTTGGCTACACAGTGCTTTTTAGAATTTTGGATTTGAAAGCTGTCAACCAAGGTACGCAACCTTCAGTTCCTCATACAAGTCTGGCCACACCCTGTTTGAAACAGAATGCAGTTCACAAATGCAAGCCATCAGCCTCACCTCTGGAAGTTTCCATTTACAGCCCCTAAGCCACACCAAAGCCTGAGCTTAGAAATCAAATAGATGTAGGTTCAAATCTCAACCTTGACATTTACTAGCTCAGTGATTTGCAGAAACTTTCTTAATACTTCTAAGCCTCAGTTTTCTCACATATCAAATGAGAATAGTAACTCACCTTTTTATAGGCTGTTTGTATGGTAGTTGTTGTCAGAGACAATACAAGGCACATAGCAAAGCACTTAACAGTAGTGACTTCTCAAATCCGTTCAACAAACCCTTGTTTAATGTTGTCAACATAGCAACAACCCTTATAAAAGGTAAGCAGTACATGCCTTGACATCTGGGCATTCGGACAACTGAGTTACCTGTGTCTCATCCAACTGCCATTTGGCATCAGAGACTATGCATTACACAGCTTTGCAGAGGCAGCTTGGCATCATCTTATGTGTTGCTGGTATGTTTATTTTTGAAGCCATTTATAGTAAAACTAAATATGAGGTTATTGTGCTGCTTTATTTCCAATAAGTTTTGACAATAAACCAGTGATGAAATAAAATAAAATACCAGAAATCACAGCCCTTTGGAATCCAATTAACCCAAGCAAGGTCATTCTTAAACTTATGAAAAGATGGAAATGTTATGAAGACACGAAAGGGTTTGAAAACTTCAGAATTTAATTGCAAATAAGAGAGAATGTCAATTGCCCAGAAATGTGACCTAAATCCAAAACATTATAATGTCAGAAAAGATTTTGGAACCTTGATAGTGCTCTACAGCAAAGTTCAGGTTATTCTAATTACAGTCAGGAACCAGCAAGATTTTTTTTAACACACTGTGAATTTCTTTTATTATTTAAAACCTCTAAATTTTACCAAAGGAAACATAACTATATCCATGGTTTTAATTTTTCACAGCCAATTAACTATACTGTCTTATAAATGGTTCACAAATTAAGGCATATTTGTGAAGGTAGAAGTGTATGTTCATTCCTTTATATGTTGAAACTTTTGTCAATGTCAAATTATTCTCTTTCTCTACCAAAAGAGGTGGCATTAGCAAGAGAACTAATATGTAGTGTGCACTATGGATTTGACAGTCAGAAAATTCTTTACTTGCCTAATTTCCTTTAATCTTCACAACTTTCATGTTATCATATTACCAACTCTATTTAGATGATAAGAAAACTGAGACTAAGAAAGACTAAGAGCTAACTTGACAAGTCGCATGGTTAGTATGTAGAAAAGTTGAGTTTCTAATTCTTGTATATCTAACCTGAAAGCCTTTGCTTTTCACATGATATCATAATACCACAATTTACAGACTCAGATAGCTTTGCACCTGGGGAGGTGAATGTAATAAATTAAATAAGCTGAGTGGAAAAGATGGTACCTGGCAAGAGCCTGCCTCATGTGAAGGGGTAGCCAACACTCATATCATCATGAAGGAATGGAGAACCAATGGTATCAGGTGTGTTATCTATGAAGAAAATTCTAGAACCCATATTTTAATAGGAAGCCTCTTAATTAGCAAATGTTTATAGCTAATTCAGTTTATTTTTAAATACTATGATAACCAAAGAAAATGTCTACAGGCCAAGTTCAATTTACAATGTCACCTCAATATTATTCTCTAAGTTAGTGGTTGTCAGAGTGTGACCTGTAGATCCTTGATGTCTCTTAAGACTCTTTCATAGTGACTATGTGTTTCTGTGTGTCCAAAACTATTTCACAATGACAATAAAATATATTTTATGTTGTGTTGACATTTGTACCAATTATGCAGAAACAATGTTGGGTAGAAATGCTGGTGCTTTAGCATAAATTCAGGCAGTTTATCCAAAATATATCACTAACCTTTGTTTTATTCACTACCATGTTCTCACGGTAAAAATAAAACAATGCTGGTTTTGTTTTAAGAATGTCACTAATAACGCAATAAAAAGTATTCATTTATTTAATCTAAACTTTTGAACATACATCTTTTAAGTGAGATAAAATGGTAAGTTTATACAAAGTTCATTCTCTAAGAGAAGGAGTGAAGTAGCACCTTTTTTATGAAATGCCATTTTTACTTAATAAGTTCACAAACCATGCCTATGCTGATTTGGTATTGGGCAAACATTTTCTCAAAGAAAAAAAATGAGCCTACCATATTCAAGGAAAACAACTGATAACATTCTGCTCATGACAAAGTTCAAGTTTCAAGTGAAAAATCAAAATTTTTGAAAACTTAAACTTGAGAGAGATTCCCAACACATAAAAGATTTTATGATATGCCACTAGAGGCCTGGTGCACAAAATTAGTGTATGGGAGAGGGTGCTCTCAGCCCAGTCTGCACCCTCTCCAATCCAAGACCCCTCTGGGGATATCCACCTGCCAGGGATTGTTCCTAAACTGGCAGTTCGACATCCCCCTCACAATCTGGGACTGCTGGCTCCTAACTGCTCATCTGCCGGCCTGCCTGATCACCTGTCACTGCCCCCTCCCGCTAGCCTAGCTGCCCCTAGCTGACCCCTTCTTCTGGCCTGGTCACCCACAACTGCCCCCCTCTGCCAGCCTGGTTGTTCCTAATTCCCCGCACCCCCATTAACATGATTGCACCTAATTGCCTCTTTGCCGGCCTGATCACCCCTTACTTCCCCCTCTGCTGACCTGGTTGTCCCCAACTGCCCCCCTCTGCTGGTGTGGCTGCCCCTAACTGCACCCCTTCCAACCTGGTTACCCTCAACTCCAGTTCTTTGATAATTCCTCACTAACCCCCTAGTCAGCCTTGTCATCCCATGCAGCCTGCTGTTCAGTCTTTACTGTTAATGTGACAGAATCCCAGACAATTTGCATATTCCTCTATTATTAGTATAGATATTAATTATTGTGCTTTTTAATATAGTATAGTAAGTCAACATTTATAAAATCTTAACTCAGTAAACCAATATTTTTCAGTGAATGATTCATGATATTACAGAATTTTTTCATGGAGAGCTCATTCAAAGTGAGACATTGAACAAATTCTCAAATTTATTGATATGGTTTCACAGCTACATTGCAATTAAACTTTAAGAAACGACACCCTGTTGAGCATCAAGGAATATTCACCATCACCTTAAAGGCTCTATGATACTATAATATTATCAAATAATATCCCCTCTCTTTCTTATTACATATCTACAGGAAGCTAGATTTTCTTTATATATCTTAAGCTAAACAACATATTAAAACATATGACTATGGAAGCAGATATGAAACAATACCTTTCTTCTATCAAAGCAAACATTAAAGAGATTTACAAGCTATAAAACAAGCCACACTACTTGCTACTTATTTTGTTTTGAAAAATACTGTTATTTGTCATTTAAAATATGTTATTTATGTTAACATATGGAGTTTATTATTGCTATGTTTAAATAAATTAACAAATAATTATTTTTAACTTTCTCAGTTTTTAATTTCTAATTCAGTAAGTATCACTACATTTCAATAGATAAAGTTTTGGGGTTCCTCAACCATTTTAAAAATAGAAAAGAATTCTGAGAACAAACCCTATGGTAAGCACTGCTCTAGAATCCTGCTATTCAAAGTGTTGTTTATGGATGAGCAGTGAGAACACCCCTGAAAAACTGTTAAAAATGTAATTTTATGAGCCTCATGCTAGACCTTTCAAATTAGAATCTCTGGATGTGGATCCCAGAAATCTGCATTTTAACCAGCCTCCCAGATGATTCAGAAGCTCCTCAAAGATGAAGCATTGTTCTGTATCCAACTGAGTTGATCACTTAGGTCACAGTTAGAAAACTCGAGAGCACACTCTCAATTTACATATACTTACTCATTTACTCAGTCTTTATACTTTGGTACTGATATTTTATGAACATTAGATTAAAAAAAACAGGAACATGCACAAAAGATAAAATTAGAGGATATGTTTTCTGTTCTATATATTGCCTGCTCTGTAGAGTTAGGTCCAAGTGGGTCTCCTGTTATAATTACATTGCTCTCTGGAAAGGTATAAAAACTCCCTTTCCTCTGATGACAGAGCCTCGATGAATTAAGTGCTGTTTCTCCCTCCTCTCTTCTGTTCCGACCAGCAGCTTTCTTCCGCATGAAGACTTTTTTCAAAGCCCCCAGAGCAGGTGTCTACCACTGAAACCCTCTCATCAAAGGGAAGGTGGTGAGCCAAGGAAGCCAGACTTCAGGGAGAACTCCTGAGTGAACTGCTGCTTAAGTTTGCAGTTCCTAGTTTGTTCCCTGGTCCTTCTGGTTTCTTTGTGAATAAAAAAGAAACTAATGAATGAATCAGAAAAGAGGGTTTGCTCGAGTTTTCTGTTGTTTTGTTGTAGGTTTTCATGTTTTACTTCTTCCTGGATGGCTTTTTTATCCTAAAGTTTCAACATAAGTGACTTTGGAATTGGAACAGTAGATCAATAATAAGCAACAATTGCTTTTGTTGTTTTTGTTGGAAGGAAAAAAATCACCTTCAAGCTCCCTGTGAAGTCAGCACTAACAGAGACAGAATTTGATTAACCATGTAAGTATGTCTCACATTAGCCTATCATAAGGAGATACTGGGGCATTTTTTAAATACAAATTTCCTTACCCCAGATCTCCTGGCTATAATCTCTAGGGGCGGGGAAACTCTGGGAATTTATTTTTTGACAAATACTTTGGTGATTTTTTGAATACTTATTTGAATACTTAGTGATTAGAAAACTTAAAAACAGGTTTAAAGAGAATGAGTCATATTGCTAATTGCATATTTTAAATGTGTAATACTTGGGACACTGAACAACATTCCTGGGGTCTTCATGCACAGAAGGATGAGGCTGTATCTGGACTCTGTCCACTCTTCCCAAAAGAGCCTAGTGGAGTCACAACAGTATACTGGCTTGGATCTCCCACCTCGGGATCTGGTAAACCAGGATTCCCATACCGTCTCTAATCTTACTTGACATGTAATTGTTTGTAGGCTAACCTTTCTAAACCTGAGTCTTCTAAAAATTAAGACAGCTATGATCAACCTTGCTAGGTTGGTGGTAAGGGTTAAACAACACCACATTTGGTCTCAATGTCAGATCTATCACTACTCTAGTGGTCAAGATCTTACCTTGACAAACTTTATTTCCCTGTTCCACAAAATAGGGAGTCACAAGGACCAGCTGGGTCCTTGTCTGAAGCTGCTGCCCAATCAGTTTCTATATAAAGTATCAAATTGCACATCTAAAAAATATACTAACTCCCTCACAAAGTATGGCTTTTGCAATGTAAGTTGTAGATCTTAGATAAGTCTCCCAGAGAACCAGAGAACGTTCTTCCCTTTTACCATTTGCTTCCAGAAAACAGATGTGAAGACACCACTAGTCATCTTGGATTATGCAATAATCTTGAAAAGGGAAATCACACATGATGGATGAACTCCTAATGATGCCACTCAAACCCTGGGCTGTTTGATTTTAACATTTCCTTACAAGAAAACTAAATATTTTTCTAAGCCCTTGTTCCTCCTGCCCTAGCAGCTTATTCAGTTCCTAAACAATGCTCTACCTCTTAGGGATTTCATATGGATACATTCAGATAAAGCATGTCAGCAGTAGATTGTTTGGCTCAGTGGAGAGAGCATTAGCCTGTGGACTGAAAGGTCCCAGGTTCGATTCTGGTCAAGGGCCCAAGCCTGGGTTGTGAGCTCCATCCCTCCCAGTAGGGGATGTGCAGGAGTAGTCGATCAATGGTTCTCTCTTAACATTAACTAGAGGCCCAATGCATGAAGATTTGTGCAAGGATGGGCCTTCCTTTCCCTGGCTGCTGGCACTGCCTTTGCTCCAACAAGAACTATCTTTTCGCTCTGGCCCAGAACTGCCTTTCCACTTTCCCATGCTGCCTAGAAGTCAGGAGTGGTCCTGCTGGTGTGGAATGTAAGAGTCCCGCCCTGACCCCCAGCTGCTAGGAGCCTATGTATGCAAATTAACCCACCAGCTTTGTTGGGTTAATTTGCATACCCACTTCTGATTGGCTGGTGGGCATCACAAAGTTCAATTTGCATCTTACTCCTTTATTAGTGTGGATGTTTCTATCTCTCCCTCTCACTTCTGCTCTGAAATCAGTTAAGATATGTATTTTTTTAAAAAAGCATGTCAAACACTCAGAACAGTGCCTGGTACATAGAATATGCTTTAAAAAATGATAATTGTTGTTTAAATGGGCTTGGATTCCACAGGACATCACAAAAGGCCCATACTGGTTCCTTTCTGGGCAGTGGACACTGTGATTTTCAGTGAGGTTAAGTGACAGAGTGAAAAGCTGAAGCACTGGGAGAGGGTATTCTCCTTACCCATCATGAGCCCCAGTGGAGACTAGCCTCACAGACAGGCCCCTCACAAGCAGGGCACTTTCAGTTCAGCTGAGTGTTTCTTTTCTCACCAATTGAATTGTATACGTAGCAAGATTGTGTCCAAGCCTGTTGATGCTTGTTGTATATGTTATTAAAATACATAATTTAATTGTATAAAAATGTCTAATTTAATATTTAGAAAATATAAATAAAAAACATTATCTTTTGGCATGTGGGGAAAATCATTTAAAAACTTGGAAGTATTCTGTGCTTTGCCTTAAATTATCATTTTACTTTAAAATAAACAAAATTGGACATCAAGGATGATGCATAATAAATGTGAGTCATGAAAGTCATAATAATTGGAACCTCAAAACCTGGACTCTTAATTCAGGAAAAGTCCTTGGCCTTACATTTAAAAAATAGCAAATAATTGTACATTTAATTGTTTCACTGAAATGTGTTTCAGATGTGTGTATCAACTTCTCATTTGTTGCTTTCACTTAATTTCTCAACTCACCAACTGCCATCCTCAACTTCTTTGGATTAGAGGGCACATTCTCAATGACATTCAGAGTATACATTGCTGCAGGCATAGCCTGAGAACAGATATAAGCAATCCGGCGTTGATTGGGGGATGCAGAAAGACACATGCTCCACTGGCCCCCATGTGGATGCAGAAAGAAAGGAGAAGGATGAAGAAATTTACATCTAAACAAGTTAGGCAACTTGGAACTTCCTGCACAACCTTAAAGGGAAAAGTGCTCTCTGTGGACAGTGATTTAAGAGGCACTCTTTGAAGTACTCCTGTTTGTTCTGCAGGATTTTCCCACTTGCCTCTTAAAATAAAATGAGTGAATTTTCTTTCCCTTAAGCAAAAGGAAAAAAGAAAAAGAAAAAAAAGACAAACAATAGATTTTCTCAAATGAAATATCACTGTCTGTGGTTTGTCTAAAGGATGCCTGAAGTTGATCTCCCTTGACCCCTGAAAGGAAGCAGGCAATGTATTGGGCATGATCAGTGTTAAAGATTATCAGCACCAAGTGTAAATAAGGAAAAGATAGCATGATGAGGTAGATTGTGTTGAGTTAACCTTCATCTGGCCCTTCCTTCTCAGTGCACATCTGCTGCCCTCCATGTTGAGCTTAATGCCTCTCCTCTTCAACCTAGAGTATCCCTAGTATTTGCTTGACCAGTAAGTAGTGTGAGAGACGTCACAGTCAGAACTTCCAAGACCAGGTCATAAGAAGCCCTGCAGCTTCCACAAATGGTTTTATAAATGGAAAGTTCCTGTTGTGATTATTCATATTAAAATACAGCTTCAGTGCTGGGAGAAGCTCAAGCCATGCAGAGAGATTGTGTGTTGGTCCTCCAGGCAACGGTCTCAAAGAGCTCCCAGACAACAGTTGTCAGCCCTTGTAAGTAAACCATCCTGGATATCCAGCCCAGCGAAGTGTTAGATGAGTAGAGACCCAAATTGACTGCAATCACCTGGGAAAGCCCACTTGAGAGCCACACAGCTAAGCCCAGTCAGCTCACAAAACTGAGATATTCTCTTGTTTTCAGCTACCAAATTTTGAACAATAAGAAACTGGAAAAAAGATATTGTCAAACACAATGGTCAGGAGTGTTTTTTTCTGATTGTCCATGAATTGATGTGATGGTGGTGACAGACGGGCACTAGATTTAATGTGGATCACTTTGTAAGTTACAGAACTGTCTAAACCTGAAAATAATATGTTGAATGTCAATTGTGATTGAAAAATAAAAAAGAAATTTAAAGAGTGGATTGATGTGATGGGCTCTGCAACTACCGTGCTTTCATTCAGGGGCCACCTTGGCCCTTTTTTCTTGAAATAATAAAGTTCTCTGCTTTAGAGAGATGCAGCCACAGGTTAGACCTGGTCTTGGAAGTCCTTAGAATCACATATGATTATGTGGCATCTGAAGGACATAACATACAGTAATCCACCACATCATGCCACTGTCACAACCATCGTCTTCACCATTATCTTTACTATTACCAGCATCAACACTGTCACTACTGTTTGTAGCATTGTTGACTCTTACCAGCTTTTAAAATAGAAAGAGAAATATCTCTGATTTGGTCATTGTGAAAAAGTCAACAAAAACCCAAAACAAAAAAAGGCCACTTTGTACACTACTTAGAACAATGCCTTTTGCAGAGTATATGCTTTAGACTCATTATCTCTAAGGTAAAGGTCCTAGAAGTAATAAAAGTTTACTTATTTAACATATTTTCATTAACTTAATCAACAACTATGGAGTGTCAGAAATATGACAGAACTTCTGATAGATACTGGAAATATGGAGAAGGCAGGCAGATATTCAATGAGTAATTATAAGGATACAATGGGAGTTTTAAAAAGAGACAAGCAAGACAAGGCTATGCTGCATAAATTATAGGTGTCTAATGTGAACTGAGATTGGAATGTAAGAGTAGAAGTGTGTCAGCAGGTCATAGTGACAGTTGTGCAGTAGAAGCATGAGGTAGTAGTGTGCCTGGCAGTAAACTCAGCCTGAGCATCTTCCCTGAGCTAGGAGAAAGTGTGCTTCCTCCAGGAATTGAAAGATGTCACTGGACACAGGAAGACTTTTGAGATAATCAGGGCCTCTCACAAAGGACTTTCCACACTCAAGAGAGGATTTTGACATTTTCCTAAGGGAATGTAGAATACAGTAAAGGTTTTAAAGTAAGAAAGTGACATAGAGTGGTGTGTTTGTATGTGTTTTTGTTTAGATGGCTCTGACTACTGCATATAGAAAGGACTGGAGAGTTATGCATGTGAGCGGATATGCCTATGGTGCAGAAAGAAGATAATAGCTTGAGCTAGGATATGGTGCAGAAGTGGAGAAATACTCAGGAGTCAATCACCATTGGATAGAGATTCTCAATTGGTAGCCAAATAATTTAAGGATCTATTTGGGTCTGATGCTACTCTAGAGAGTATCACCCGTCCCTGACTCTGATCTCTAATCCATTGCTTGGAGTTAGTACACTTCCCTAACAGAGATATGAGGGTCAGTCCTCAATACAGCAAAATAGTTTAGAGATTCAGAGTCAGAATTTGAATCCTGGTTCAGCAATTACTGATGGTCATTGACCCTTGGAAAAATTAATAATTTGTGCCTGTTCTCTTGTCTGTAAAATGAGCATATGAATATGGTTTATTCATGGGGTTGAGAAGTATGAAAGTACTGTGACAACTCCTATAAGAGAATATTCCATGATAATTCTTATTATTTTGTAATGCTTCATTCCACACATACTGAGCCAGGCACTGGGATTCAAGGATGAATTAGTTAATGTCCCCACTCTCAAGAATACTTGTAATCTACAAGGTTGCATTATAAATCACAGAAATAAACAGGTGTTGGGGCCTACC
Source organism: Lasiurus borealis (assembly GCA_004026805.1). Taxonomy (NCBI): domain Eukaryota; kingdom Metazoa; phylum Chordata; class Mammalia; order Chiroptera; family Vespertilionidae; genus Lasiurus; species Lasiurus borealis. The sequence goes on along the minus strand of PVJN01000148.1, from coordinate 54,119 downwards.
ACAGGGCTTCAGGTGTGCAGAATCTAAGCACCAAGTTAGAAAAGATGCAATGTGGCTCAGGGTTCCAAGTGGCTGCATCTCTCTAAAGCAGAGAACTTTATTATTTCAAGAAAAAAGGGCCAAGGTGGCCCCTGAGTGAAAGCACGGTAGTTGCAGAGCCCAAAATGTCACTGAAAATGCAAGACAGCTTAAGGGCACCAGAGAGTTTTTCTTCAAAAGTGCAACCCTAAAGGGAGGATTTTCAAAAGATTATTTGGATCATAAAAAGTATCTCCAAAGTTTTCTGGTGGCTTTTTTTTTTTTTAGAAAATTCTTCTAGTAGCCACCATGCAGAAGGGACATTTGAAGCATTGCCTTGTCTGTGGGGTGCACAGCCAGGGCAAATGACTTTGGGCTTCAGGGACTTTTAAAGTCGATGAGTCATTTTTAAAGCTTACTGAGAAACAGACCCTAGGAAGCCTGTCTCCAGCAAACAGCATTTTTTACATGAACTGGTTGGAGAGTAGAAGTACCTTTCCTCTCAGCTTTTTCAACAATCTTTTTCCTTTATCCTGATAGAAACCACACTGTCCAACTTAATATCATTAAACTAGAAACTGGAAATCATCGAAGACATATATTTTCTCCCAAAACTCATAAAACAGCCTGGGTATTAAAATATCCTTTTAGATCCATGCAAAATTTTCATTTATACTAATTCTATTTGCCAGTGTCAAACTGATAGGAATCAGGACTATCTGAGCAGCATTTTCCATGGAAAGTGTGTGTTGATTTTAAAAACACTGCTTATTGAAACATTCATATCATTCTTAATATATTTTAGAAACAACCAAGTCTTGAATTCTCAAGAGAGAAAATATTGTTGCTTTTTTTTCTTTATTATTCAGTGGCTCTTTCTTTTTTAGAATACACACAAATTAAAATTCTTTAATTCACATTTTAAATTTAGAACCATAAAAATGTGAATGTAATAAAACAGTTTAAAGTTCTAATAGACTAAGGCATTATTTGGCAAAACCCTATGATTTTTATATTTGGGTAAATGAATATATGAATAAGGGAGGTGACTTTCCAATATCTTACAGTGATTGAATGGAAGCAAAAAGTAAGAAAGGTGTACTTGTCAGAATCTCTTGGTCACAAGTGACAGAGAACAATTCAAACTGGCTTTTTTAAAAAGGAGTAGGAGATACTTGTTGGCTTTTGTACAAGTAGAGTCAGGTGGTAAAATTTTGTTGGGAAAACAATCAAAACACAAGCAACCAGTAACCAGTAAACTGCAGGATTTATCAAGGCCTCCACTGATATAATTGTACTCAATCCCTATCCACCGTTGCGTTGTGCCTTCCCATACGCTATCTGGAGTCCAAGGCTCTTTGAGGTGGCTCTGGACAATGTCTGGCTCACATTTCTTGGGTCTCCATGTGATGAGGGGAAAGGAGTCTCTTTATATAATTTTGGGATCAGTTTAGTTTGGGCTGATGAGTTTGATTTCTCTTGTTATTTCCTACACCAGTGCTTTTCAAATTCTCTTTCATAAAAGAATTTTAATTATTTCTTAAAATAGACAACCTGTCATGGAACAACAATTCTATAGAATACAATGAAGAATGGATTAGCATAAAAGTGAAAGGGAGTTTCACAATACAAGCCTAAATTATTATTACATTTCACAGCACAAAAATGACTTGCCAAATTGGCATAAAATTATCTTCCCAATGTCTCTCCATCTCTTCACTTACCTTGTTGCTGAGCAATGCCAGTCCAACCTGTGGAGCAGGGCTCTCAGCCAGGCCAGCGCCTCCAGCTTACACAGATGCCTGGTCCACCACCAGGGGCCAGGAAAGCTGCACTGGAACTCAGCCACGCCACTGTTTGCCTATTGTCTAGGCTGCTTTTGTGATATAATGATAAAGTGGGATAGTTGGACAGAAACTATGTGACCTTTAAGGCAGAAATGTTTACTACCTGTTCCTTTACAGAAAAAAAGTTTTCCAATCCCTACTCTGAGCAATCACTATAACCTCAAGACCGTGATTCCTGAGTGGCAAGGAAGAGCCAGAGGTTTACTCCTGAAGCATATGGGTAATGAGTAGGGATTGTATGAGTCTCCAAAGGAAAAGGATATTATTTTAGGAAGCTCAGAATTTTCAAGTGTCTAGTACAGAATTTAGATGTTTTTCTCTTAATTTCATCTTTTCTTGACTCTTCTTAAAATTGAATTACTATATAACATGAACACTGCAAAGTGAAAACTCACCTTAAGTGAATTCAGGCCATAACAGAGATTCAATAGGACTCATATTTCAAATCACTTGAAGAAGAAAAAGGAATGAAACATGCAAAGGAATACATAATAATTTTACAATCTATAATAATAAGAGGATAATGTGCTAATTAGAACAGGAGACCTTCCAAGAGACCTTCCGGACATCCTTCCAGACAAAGCCATAGTGGTGGGGCCAAGGTAGAGGCAGTTTGGGGTGATCAGGCCAGAAAGGGAAGGCAGTTGGGGTGATCAGGTCTATGAGGGGAGGCAATTGGAAGCAAGCAGGCTGGCAGGGGGAACAGTTGAGGGTGAACAGGCCAGCAAGGGGGCAGTTGGGGATGAGCAGGTTGGAAGGGGAGCAGTTGGGGGTAATCAGGCCATTGTGAGGGACAGTTGGAGGTAAGAAGGCTTGTGTGGTGGGGGATAGGAGGAAAGCAAGCAGAGTTATTAGAAAGGCAGGCAGGCAGGTGAGCAGTTAAGAGCCAGTGGTCCTGGATTATGAGAGGGACGTCTGACTGCTGGTTTAGGCCCTATCCCCTGATGGGTCCCAGATTGGAGAGGGTGCAGGCCAAGCTGAGGGAAACCCCCAACCCTCCCCATGAAAGAATTTCATGCACCAGGCCACTACTGTTACTATAATATGAGTTAATGGATCCTACTGTAATAGTGTATAAAACATGATTATGTGTAATCTAATATATAAAAGGCCAGGGTTGTAACGACTGATCATGATGGAAGGCTGACCAACCCAGGAGTCCTTCAGTCAACACTGGGTTGCTAGGGCGACCCAGAACTGAATGCCCAGATGCACCCTGGCAACTCAGCACTGATTGCCCATGGAGCTGAGACCCAGAGAGAGAGGCAGGGTCTGATCCACAGCCTCAGTGGCAGCTGTTGATGAGTACTTGCCTCTTTCTTTCTCTCCCTCTTTCTTTCTGAGTTTCGCCAGCAGCAAGGCTTTTCTTTATCTCCCAGCCTCTATAGGGGCTGCTGTTAAGCCCTGCCTCTCTGATCAGGCTCAGAGATAAGCCCAAAGATGCTGACTAGCATAAGAACCGACCAATCAGAACCAAATGTGGGTGCTGTGAAGAACCAATGGCTGTCTAGGAGGTAGATCTTTTGATGCTGGTTGGCATAGGAACTGACCAACCAGAACCAAATATGGGTGCTGTGAAGAATCAATGGCTGCCTAGAAGATGGAGCTTCTAATGTGACTGGCATAGACACCAACACCAAATCTGGGTGCTGTGGGGAACTAATGGCTACCTGGAAGGTGGAGCTTTTGACTTTGGCATGGAAGCCAACCAAGCAGAACCAAATTGACCAGCTGAGGAGGGCAGCTGGGAGCAAGATCAGGCTGGCAGGGGTGGGTAGTTAGGCTGGCAGGCAAAGGCAGTTAGGGGCCATCAGACAGGCAGGCAGGTGAGCAGTTAGGAGTTAGTGGTCCCAGATTGTAAGAGGGATATCCAACTATCGATTTAGGCCCAATCTCGGTGGGGCCTAAACCGGCAGTTGGACATCACCCAATTGGAGAGGGTGCAGGCTGAGCTGAGGGAACCATCCCCTCTGTGCACGAATTTCATGCACTGGGCCTCTTAAATAACTCAACTTCCCATAAATATAAATGGATACTACTTGAAGATTATGTCTATTTAGAAAATATTTAATAAATTTATATTATGATAGAAAAATAGTGGGCTAAACATCAATTCTTTCCAGAGACTGATGGATGAACAAACTGTAGTCCATGGAGAGTTAAACAAAGTAAGTGCAGATTATAATCAAGCTAGTATTTCACTGTGTAGCAAAAGGTAGTGGGGATGGAAGTTAGCAACAGAGAGTCTCCTATAGCAAGGAAGGCATCCACAGGCAAATGATGTTGAAGCAAAGTTCCCTCAAGAAAGAAGCAAGTGGTCAGAGGAAGTGTGGATATATTCCCATAGAGGGAACTGTGGATAAAGTCCTATAGAGGGAAGTATGGATACAGTCTCATAGAGGGAAATCTTAGGAAAATAAACCCACATAGTTGGAGCAGAGTAAGCAAGAAGAAAATACTCCAAAAATATTTAGGAAATTAGAAGGCAAACTAATCAGGCAGAGCCTTTACACATGCCAATTCTTTACTGAGTCAGTAAAATAAAAGACTTTGCAGGGGATAGTATGGCTTCATTTAATTGTTGAACCATCACTTTCACTGCTGTGCATTAATGAGTAATGACAACGACTGAGAAATATTTAAGACAATGTTGTAAGCAATTTCAACATATTAAGTTATTCAATCTTCCCAGCAACCCCACTATTAACTCCATTTTACAGATAATGATTATAATTATTCTTTTGTCTGCTAGAAAAATAAATTTGGGTCTTCTTGTGGTTTAGAATACACAGAAATAAGAACTGTCTTTAAATACAAAATAGTTTTTACAAGGGAAATGGAGGGGAATAGAAACCCATTGGTAGAGGGTTTGCTTTTAGGATCATGAAAATGTTAGTTAATGGTGATAATTGTGCATTGTGAGTGCACTAAAATCCACTGATTTGGACATTTAAAAATGGCTAATATGGCCTGGCTTGTGTGGCTCAGTGACTGAGCATCAACCAAAGAACCAAGAAGTCACAGGTTTGATTCCCAGTCAGGGTAAATGCCCAGATTTGGGGCTCAATCCCCAATGGGGGGCATGCAGGAGGCAGATGATCAATATTTCTATCTCATCAATGTGTTTCCTCTCTATAAAATACCAATAAAAACATATTTAAAAAGTAAAATGGCTAATATGTTATGTCTCAGTTATGTCAAAATATAACAAATTTTTAAAAATCATTCTTCATAGGGAGGCCCTTCTGGCAAAAAGTGAATGTGTGTCCATTTTCCCAGAAGGAAGCATCATTTTCTAATAATGCATATTTTGGAAAGGAGGCCAATGAAGTGGCAATAATGGGTTTGTTTTTGTATTTAAACTAAATGGTCAATGCTGCTAAAATGATTAAGTAAATAGTTGTTGATGATGATGGTGATGATATCATGTCAAAGATAGCCATGATCATTATTATAGCATAATCATTCTATAATCTGAATGAACTTGATAATCACAGAAAAAAAATAATACACAGCAAACTGAATTTTAGTGCATACGTATTTGATTGCTGTCTTTTTTGAAGGGTTACATATGCATGCTTGTGGTAAAGGGACAAGAAAATATTTTAGCCTTATTTATGGGCAATCAAGCAAACAGTAGAGGGTAAACCTTCGCAAGTGGAGTTCAACTATCATCTTAGTCTCACAGACATGTTTTTAATTAACTTATTTTTATTAAATTTATTGGTGTTCACTAATTAATAGGATCATGTAGGTTTCAAGTGTACAATTCTGTATAAAAACTGTGTGCCCACTACCCAAAGTCAAACCATCTTCCATCACCATTATTAGGCCCTCTCCAACCCCCAAACCCCACACTGGGATCTGTGTCCATGAGTTTCAGTTTTATATCCTAAATCTGAGTGAAGTTATGGGGATCTTAGCTTTTTCTACCTGACTTATTTCACTTAGCATGACATTCTCAAGGTCTATCTATGTTGTTGCAAATGTCAGTATTTGGTCTTTTCTTATGATTTAGTAGTATTCTATTGTACCACATCTTCTTTATCCAATCTTCACATCACAGAACACTTTTGTTGTCTCCATGTCTTGGCCACTTTGAATAGTGCTGCAATGAATACAGGGTGCATATATCTTTATGAAAGCATTTTTGAGTTTTTAGGGTAGATACCCAGGAGAGGCTTTATTGCTGGGTTGTAAAATTGTTAATTTTTAGAGGAATCACCAGACTGCTTTTCATAGTGGTTCCTGTCTACATTCCCACCAGCAGTGAATGAGTGTTCCCTTTTCTCCACAGCCTCTCCAATTGTCTTGTTGGAAATAGCCATTTTAATAAGTGTCATTTTAAGTTTTGATTTGCATTTCCTTAATAGCTTCTGAAGTTGAACAACTTTTCACATAACTGTTGGTCATTTGTATGTCTTCTTGGGAGAGGTGTCCAGATTCTCTGCCCATTTTTCAATTGGGTTGTTTGGTATTAAATTTTATGAGTTATTTATATATTAACTTTAACCTTTGTTGGAGCTGTCATTTGCAAATATCATCTTCCATTTGGTAGGTTGCCTTTTTGTTTTGTTTCTTTTGCTGGGCAGAAGCTTTTTAGTTTTATATACTTCCATTTATTTAATGTTGTCTTTACTTCCCTGAGCATGGGAATCCTGTCCTATAAAATAAAAGCATAATATGCAAATTGTCCCCTTGGCCAGGAAGTCATCCGGGACTTTGACCAGGGGGCAGTCCTGTTGGGGGAAGGGAGAGAGGCTCTGGCAGGCAGCCGGCAGCCAGTAGGGACCCTACCAGTTGCACAAAATTTTTGTGCACTGGGCCTTTAGTTTTTTTAATAAGGATTTTTCTTGTTCAGCCATGAGTCCTTGTGGAGCTCACCAGCTGAACTGGAGGGAAGCTGCTTGCTTGACCTTGGTTTTGAACTCAGACTGGCTCCTGCACTGTCATCCTACCCGGAGCTGCTCTAAGCATGAACTGTTCTTAGAGCAGTTGTCCTCATCAGCCTGCTGCAACCCTGAGAGACCACTCCTGCACTAGAGTGCATCCCTGAGAATCTTGACCAGGATTTTAACTGAATTCAAGCCTGGCAGACACACTGCTCTTGTAATACCTGCCACTGGGACTGCCCACAGACTTAGGTTCACCTGCTCCACACAAAGCAGTCACAGACCCGCAGCTTTCTCTATCAGCTCATTATATTCCAAGTGTTCTCACATCTGAGTCTTAAAAAGAGAGGGAAATCTCCTACCAAATTGGAATTATTGTTATCAATTCTTTACCCTTTTACTACAATTTGCCATCCAACCCTTAAAGTTTAAACCAATAAGCTTTAAAATGTCCCTCATCTGATAAAGAAAACTATCAACAAAACTATCAAAAAGTCCTTTTAAAGGATCAAACTGTAACCAAGCAATAAAAGTGACTCCTGCTGAAATTATGGGTAGAAAGATGGTGACCAGCAGAAAGGTAGGGAGGGAGAGAGTGTGAGAGAGTTAGGGAACAATAGAGGAGAGTGTAGACGTGTGGTGTGTGTGTGTGTGTGTGTGTGTGTGTGTGTGTGTGTGTGTGTGTATGACCTAGAAACAGTTAGAGTCTGCAGCTCCTCCAAGAGGCTGCCAAATTGGACAGTCTTAGACAGCAGAGCCCCACTTCTGGGTGGTCAGTGCGGGCACAGAGACCACACCATCTGGAGAAACAGAGCTGCTTGGAACAAGGATCCTGGCCTCAGCACCACTAGTCGCATCTAGACACAAACAAGGACCCTGCAGCCACTGGGGACAGAGAACTGCGATCACAGTTTCAGACCAACAGACAACAAGAATCCAGACTTTCCAGCTGCAGATTTCTGTGAGTCAAAGAGGCTATCCCCTTCCCTGAAAAATCACAAATAGCGCCATAGTAACTGATAGATCCACCCCTTGCTCCGGCCACAGTGCCCTACTGGAATTTGAGTTTGGGAGTGCAGCACTGCTACGGAAATTTGAGCATGCGCATGCACAGAGACTGGAATCTGCTCCCAGCAACGCAATCAAGCCACCAAACCTGAAGTCTATGCAGGGCAGCAGTGCCATCTGACTTCAATTCTGGGCAAGCGTACATGGAAGTCTGTTTTCTGCAGTGCACACAGAAGTCTGTTTTCCACAGCACACATGGAAGTCTGTTTTCTGCAGCGCACACAGAAGTCTGTTTTCCACAGCACACATGGAAGTCTGTTTTTCACAGCGCACATGGAAGTCTGTTTTTGCAGTGCAGGCACCTCACAGTGCTACTGTGCAACCCAGTCCCCCATGGTGGCCAGGATCTAGATTCTCCCAGCAAGAGGCAGCACTGAGCACCACTGACTTGACTCTGTTTCTTACCTTGTGCACCTAGAATCTCTGACTCACAGAGCATTCACACTAAGAGCCAGTGACTCCAATTCTTGGTCACCTTCACACACAGGGACCCTGATTATCAGTGAGAAACCACATGAGGCAACAGATATTTGATTCTTGGTGAAGACACAGGGAAACTCTGACTCCTGGCACACGCTAGGGGACTCATTTTTTGGCACTTGCCAACAGCACAGTGCAGGTGGGGTCCATGATTCTAGGTGCACACATGAGACCACACTGCTGGTGACACTGATCCTGGATAGCCTGATTCCAACCAACCCACGACAACTACATGTCCTAGTGTCAGAGCACTTCAGTGACACTCAAGTGGTGGGAAGCTCCCACAGCACATGGCCCAGATCCACACAACTCAAAGTTTGACCTTCTAGTAATAGTCAAAATGGGGGGACAACACAATCCCCAGGGGAAAGAAAATGAGAAGTCATCAAGAAAGGAAATTAGTGAAATTGAAGCATGCAACATGACCAAAAAAGAATTCAGAGTAATGGTCATAGAATTCATACATTGGATGGATGAAAAAGTCAACAAACCTATGCAAGAATCATGAAGAAATGAAAAGTGACACAGCTACAATCAAAAACACCATAGAAAGTTTCAATAGTAAACTAGAAGAAGCAGAGGAACGAATTAGTGAGTTAGAAGATCAGGTACAGAAATGAGCCCCATCTGAACAGTAACTGGAGAAAAAAATTAAAAAGCAGAATAAAAGCCTAAGTGAACTTTGGGACAACATGAAACAAAGTAACATACATATAATAGGGCTGCAAGAAGGACAAAGAGAGCATCAAGGATTAGAAAATCTATTTGAAGAAATAATGACAGAAAATTTCCCAGATATGGCAAAGAGGAAATACACAAGTATAGAAAGTCCCAAGCAGAATCATTCCCAAAAGACCCACACCAAGACATGTCATAAGCTCAATGGAAAATATTAATAACAAAGAGAGAATCTTAAAGGCAGCAAGAGAGAGACAGAGAGTTACCTACAATGATTCTCCATCAGATTATCAAATGATTTCTCAACAGAAACACATCAAGCTAGAAAGGAATGAAAGGAGGTATACAAAGTGTTGCAAAACAAAGACTGAATCCAAGAATACTCTTTCCAGCAAGACTATCAATCAAAATTGAAGGGGCCATCAGGGGCTTTGCAGACGAAAATAAGACTAAGAGGGTTTAGCAGCACCAAGCCAGCAATGCAAGAAATGCTAAAGGGAATAATGTAAAAAGAAGAAATAAAAGGGTAAGAAGGAAAACAGACACAAAAATAGATATGACTACTGAAAGTAACTTTCAGTAATAATTTTAAACATAAATAGACTAAGTACTCCAATCAAAAGACATTAAGTGGCTGAATTGATAAAGAAAACATGACCCATATATGTGCTGTATACAAGAGACCAACCTCAGAACAAGGCACTCACACAAACTGAAAGTGAAGAGATGGAAAAATATCTTTCAGGCAAATGGAAATGAAAAGAAGCTAGAATAGCAATACTTATATCTGACAAAATAGACCTCAAAATGAAGGCCATAGCAAGAGATAAGAAAGGCCATTTCATAATACTAAAGGGATCAATACAACAACAGGATATAACCTTGATAAATATATATGCATCCAATACAGGAGCATCCAAATACAAAACAAAAGTTAAAAAAAAAAAAAAACTTCTGGAACGTATCAGGGGAGAGATTGACAACAATACAATAATAGTAAGGGACTTTAATACACCAATGACATCAATGGATAAATCCTCTAGATAAACAATCAGCAAAGACACAGCAATCCTAAATAACTCACTAGATAAGATGCACTTAACTAACATCTTCAGAACATTACATCCCAAAGCCACAGAATATATGTTCTTCTCAAGTGCACATAGGACATTTTCAAAAATAGACCACATATTGGGTCACAACCAAAGTTTCCCCAAATTTAAGAAGATTGAAATCATACCAACCATCTTCTCAGACCACAATGCCATAAAATTAGAACTACAATAAAAACAATCTCAAAATCTCAAACACTTGGAAGCTAAATAGCATGCTATTAAATAATGACTGGGTTACCAATGACATCAGAGAAGAAATTAAGAGCATTTTGGAAACTAATGACAAGAAAAACACAATAATCCAAAATCTATGAGACACAATGAAAGCATTCCTGAGAGGGAAGTTCATACTCTGCAGGCCTACCTCAAAAAGCAAGAAAAAAAATGGTATTAAATCATCTAACTCTACAACCCAAAGAATTAGAAAGAAGCAACAAGAAAAGCCCAGAGTGAACAGAAAGAAGGAGATAAAGATCAGAGCAGAAATAAATAACATAGACACCAAAATAAACAAACAAACAAACAAAACAAAAAAGTCAAAGATCAATGAAACCAAGAGCTGGTTCTTTGGAAGGATAAACAAGATTGATGAACCTCTAGCCAGGCTCACCAAGAAGCAAAGAGAGATGATTCAAATTAACAAAATTAGAAATGACAGAGGCAAAATAACAACCGACCACACAGAAATATGAAGGATCATTCAAAAATACTATGAACAACTCTATTCCAACAAACTAGAAAACCTGAAGGAAATGGACATATTCCTAGAAAAATACAACCTTCCAAAACTCAATCAGGAAGATTATAAAAATCTCAATAGGCTAATAACTATGGATAAATTAAAGCAGTAATCAAAAAGCTTCCAACAAACAAAAGCCTAGGGCCAGATGGCTTCAGAGAGGAGTTATACCAAACATTCAAGGAAGAACTAAAACCTATCCTCCTCAGACTATTCCAAAAAAATTCAAGAGGAATGAATACTTCCAAGCTCCTTCTATGAAGCCAGTACCACCCTAATACCAAAACCAGATAAAAACAACATAATGAAAGAAAATTACAGGCTAATAGCCCTCATGAACATAGATGCCAAAATCCTCAACAAAATTTTATCAAATTGGATCTAGCAATACATCAGAAAGATTGTACACCATGACCAAGTAGGATTTATCCCAGGGATGCAAGGATGGTATAATATCCACAAATCAATAAATGTGATACATCACATAAACAAATTGAGAGATAAAAATCTCATAGCCATCTCAATTGATGGAGAAAAAGCATTTGACAAAATCCAACACCCTTTATTCATAAAAACTCTCAGCAAGGTGGGAATAGAAGGATCATATCTCAGCATAATAAAAACCATATGTAAAAGACCCACAGCTGACATCATACTCAATAGACAAAAACTAAAACCATTTCCATTAAGAACATAAACAAGGCAGGGATGTCCACTCTCACCACTCCTGTTTGACACTGTACTGGAAGTACTAGCCATTGCAATCAGAAAAGAAGAAGAAATAAAAGGCATCCAAATTGGAAAAGAAGAAGTAAAACTGTCCTTATTCACAGATGACATGATATTGTACATAGAAAACCCTAAAGTCTCCATCAAAAAATTATTAGACTTAATAAATGAATTCGGTAATGTAGCAGGATACAAAAGTAATGTCAAGAAATCTATGACATTTCTTTATACCAATAGTGAACTTACAGAAAAATAAACTAAAAAAGCAATCCCATTTACCATTGCAACAAAAAAATTAAGATACCTAGGAATAAACTTAACTAAAGAGGTAAATGATCTATATGCAAAAAAATACAGGACACTGAAAAAAAAAGAGATAGTGGAAGAACATACTGTGTTCATGGATTGGTAGAATCAACATAATCAAAATGTCCATACTACCTAAAGGAATCTACAGATTCAATGCACTCCCCATTAAAATACCAATGGCATATTTCACAGACATAGAAAGAACGCTCCAAAATTCATCTGGAATAAAATAAGCCCCCTAATAGCTACAGCAATCCTGAGAAATAAGAACAAAATAGGTGGGATCTCAATACCAGATATCAAGCTGTATTACAAAGCCACTGTTCTTAAAACAACCTGGTACTGACACAAGAACAGAAATATAGATTAATGGAATAGAATAGAGAACCCAGAAATGACCGAAACAACTATGTCCAATTAATATTTGACAAAGGATACGTGAACATAAAATACAGTCAAGACAGTCTCTTCAACAAATGGTGTTGGGAAGATTGGACACATACATGCAAAAAAAAATGAAACTAGACCACCACCTAGACTACCATATACAAAAATAAACTCAAAATTGATAAAAGACTTAAACATAAGATGGGAAACCATAAAAATACTACAGGAATCCACAGGAAGCGAGACATATATCGAAGAAACTTCTTCACCGATACTGCTCCTATGGCAATGGAAACTAAAGTGAAAATAAACAAATGGGACTACATCAAAATAAAAATACTTTGTACAGCAAAAGAAACCATCAACAAAACAACAAGAAAGCCCACTGCATGGAAGAACATATTTGCCAATGTCATCATCAATAAGGGTTTAATCTCTAACATTTACAGGGAGCTAATATAACTTAACAAAAGGAAGATAAACAGTCTAATCAAAAAATGGGCAAAGTATCTAAATATACACTTTTCGAAGGAGGACAGAAGGAAGGCCAAGAAACATATGAAAACATTCTCAAAGTCACTAATTATCTGAGAGATGCAAATCAAAACAACAGTGCGGTATCATCTCACACTTGTCACAATATCTATCATCAATAAATCAACAAGCAAGTGTTGGTGAGGATGCGGAGAAAAAGGAACCTTTGTGCACTGCTGGTGGGAATACAAACTGGTGTAGCCACTGTGGAGAACAGTATGGAGTTTCCTCAAAAAACTAAAAATGGAACTCTCATTTGACCCAGTGATCCCACTTCTAGGAATATATCCCAGGAAACTGGAAACAAGAATTCGAAAGGACATATGCACCCCTATGTTCATAGCAGAACAATTTACCATAGCTAAGATTAGGAAACAGGCTAGGTGCCCATCAGCAGATGAGTGGATTATAAAACTGTGGTACATCTATACAATGTAATACTACGTTGTGGTAAAAAAGAAGGAGTTCTTACCATTTGCAGCAGCATGGATTGAACTGGAGAGCATTATGGTAAGTGAAATAAGCCGGTCAGAAAAAAATAAATATCACATGATCTCACTCACCTGTGGAATATAATGAACAACATAAACGGATGAACAGGGACAGAGCAAAGACAGAGAAGCCTCAGTTAGACTGCCAAATCTCAGAGAGAAGATAGGGGAGGTGGGGGAAAGGAGGACAGATCAATCAAAGGACTTGTATGCATGAATATAAGCTTAACTAATGGACATGAACACCAGGAGTCTGAGGGCGTGAGTCAAGGGAAGGACTGGTGGGGTTAAAGGAGGGATTAGGACACATATGTAATACCTTAATCAATAAATATTTTTTAATGACCCCTGCTAAGACTAAACTTACCTATTCCTAAACAAAAAGGCTATTGGGTTATAAAATGTGAGGGTTGGTTAAAAAAGTCAGAGTTCATGTTGATGCAAGCAAAAAGGAAGCAGCACTGCCTTCTGCCAAGCAGGCTGCAAAGGCCAGAATGTGTCCCTGAAATATGGCAGAGCTTCCACCTACACATATGTGAGAACAGAGCTGGGCAGCAAATGATCTACTCAAACAGTGATAGGGTTGGAAGATGCCGAGTGTACAATGAGATTAACTGCAGAAACAAAACAGTTCAATCCTTTCAAGCATTTAGCCAAAATGTCTAGTATCTAAAAGTGTTCCACAAACACAAAATGTTAGAAAGCACTGCCCAGAGGACAGTCACACATGACACAGGCTGTATCCATCCAATGTCTTTTGCTTGTATCTTTTTTTTAATTTAATAAATATTTATTGTTCAGATTATTACAATTGTCCCTCTTTTTCCCCCATAGCACCCCTCCACCTAGTTCCCACCCCACCCTCTGTCCTTACCTCCCCCCTACTCTCCTCATCCATAGGTTGTACGTTTTTTCTCCAGTCTATTCCCACACCCCCACACCCATTTCCCACTGAGAATTGTCAGTCCACTCCCTTTCTATGCCACTGATTCTATTATATACACAAGTTTATTCTGTTCATCAGATTTTTATTCACTTGATTTTTAGATTCATTTGTTGATAGGTATGTATTTGTTGTTCATAATTTTATCTTTACTTTTTTCTTCTTCTTCGTCTTCTTAAAGAATTCCTTTCAGCATTTCATATAATACTGGTGGTGATGCTGAACTCCTTCAGCTTTTTCTTATCTGTGAAGCTCTTTATCTGACCTTCAATTCTGAATTAATTGCTTTTCTGGGTAGAGTAATCTTGGTTGTAGGTTCTTGCTATTCATCACATTGAATATTTCTTGCCACTCTGGTCTGGCCTGCATCCTTTCTGTTGAGCAATCAGCTGACAGTCATATGGGTGTTCCCTTGTAGGTAATTAACTGTTTTTCTCTTGCTGCTTTTAATATTCTCTCTTTGTCTTTTGCTCTTGGTGTTTTAATTATGATGTGTCTTGGTGTAGTCCTCTTTGGATTCCTTTTACATGGGGTTCTGTGTGCTTCCTGGACTTGTAAGTCTATTTCTTTTACCAGATGTGGGAAGTTTTCAGTCATTATTCCTTTAAGTAGGTTTTCAGTATCTTGCTCTCTCTCTTCTTCTGGTACCCCCATAATTCTGATGTTGGTATGCTTGAAGTTGTCCCAGAGACTCTACACTATCTTCATATTTTTGGATTCTTTTTTCTTCTTGCTTTTCTGGTTGAGTGTTTTTTGCTTCTTTGTAAATAATCAGATCTTTAACTTGATTCTTGTGGTCTTCTAGTTTGCTGTTAGATCTCTGTATAATATTTTTTGTTTCAGTCAGTGTATGTTTAATTTCTAGTTGGTCCTTTTTCATATCCTCAAGGGTCTCGCTATATTTATCGATCTTTTCTAGGAAGTTCTTAAAATCTTATAACCATGATGTTGAATTTTATATCCAATGCTTTACTTTCCTCCATTTCTTTCATTTGTGATCTGTTTCTTTGTTTCCTAATTATCGCTGCTTCCATTAGTTGGTAGAGTAGCTTTGTGCGGTAGGTGTCTTATAGGTACCAGTGGCTCAGCCTCCCAGTTACCTGAGGTGGACAATCTTTTTTTTTTAATATATTTTATTGATTTTTTACAGAGAGAAAGGAAGAGGGATAGAAAGTCAGAAACATCGATGAGAGAGAGACATCCATCAGCCGCCTCCTGCACGCCCCCTACTGGAGTTGTGCCCACAAGCAAGGTACATGACCCCGACTGGAATCGAACCCAGGACCTTTCAGTCCGCAGGCTAACGCTCTATCCACTGAGCCAAACCAGTGGACACTCTTGGTACACCCCTTTGTACTGTGTGAACAGCCTTGTTGTACTTAAATCTTGATTGTTGTTGGTATTATTGGGAGGATTTGACATCAAGGCCAATTGGTTGTGAGGATCAGCAGTGCTTATGCTGGGATAACTTCTGTGCTGGAGACACCCTTATGAGAAAAGACTTGCAAAATTGCAAAAGCCTCTGTGCTCAGCTTGGATGGGGTGGAGTCTCAGGTTGGAGCAGACAGCCTTGACTTCCCATAACCCCTGCCTTATGCGACCTCTGGGTCTCAGTGTTCCTTGATAATCACTGCTAGCACCTCTGAGAGAATGCTGCCCTGGAGTTTTGCCCACTGCCAAAAAGCCCAGTTTCTCCCCAAATGAGTCTGGGTTCCCAGTATCTTGCCCAGAACTGGAGTTCAGTGCAGTCAGGAGCTTCCATTTCCCTCCCACTTTAGAAAGCCAGCAATGCACTGAGCCACCCATGCATTCAGCAGTCAGCCCTCTCTGCATGTGCACATCTTCAGACCTTTGCCTCTCGCAGCTTCCCTGAGTCTTTGTGTGCTTTCTCTTTTCCTGACATTCCAGATTCCATCTGAATGAGTCTGGTTTCCCAGAGTCTTGCCTGGAACTGGAGTTTAGCACAGTGAGGAGCTTCTGTCTCCCTCCCTCTTTAGAAAATCAGCCATGCACTCAGTCGCCCACACACTCAGCCACCTGTCCTCTCCACATGTGTGTCTCAGCTTTTTGCAGCTCCTCTGAGTCTCAATGTGCTTTCCTATTTCCTTCTAGTTGTAGAATTTCCACTCAGCCAGCTTTCCTATAGTTCTGGGATGGTGTCCGTTTTGTCTTTTAGTTGTAGTTTTTATATTGTTGTGCGAGGTAGCAGTTTAGGTGTTTACCTATGCCACTATTTTGGTTTCTCCTGCTTATGTCTTTTAATAGGTTCTCTCACACTTATTAACATTTGAGGATGGATATAACCTTGTGATCACCTTATTCAAAATCAAAGGTTAGGTTTTAAATTTCTCTTGCTCATCTTATTTTTTTTCTATTTATATTTGTGTAATGAATTACACAAACCTAGCAACTTAACAAACACTTGTTAACTCAAAGTCTCTAATTCGAAGGCATTCAGGATGACTCACATAGGTCCTCTGCTCAGTATATTTCCAGGCTGCAATCAAAGATCCAGTTGAGCTGTGTTCTCATCTGGAGTTTCAATGAGGGAAAAACCCACTTTCAAGCTTATTCAGGCTATTGGCAGCATTTATTTCCTGGCAACTGTCCAACAGAGGACCCTCATCTCTTGCTGGGTTCCAGATAAAACCCACTTTCAGATCCTAGTAGCTGCTTGCAGTTCCTGCCACGTGCACCTCCCCACAGGCTGTTCACAAAGTGGTGGCTTGCTTCTTCAAGACTAGCAGAACACTCACTTAGTCTACTGGAAGTGAGTCTTATATAAAGAAACAATGTCATGTTTCTTTACATAATGGGTTCTCCACCCCTTTATCCATATTCTAGTTCTTAAAACCAAGTCACAGTCCTGCTCACACTCGAGCAGAAGGAGCTGTATAAGAATGTGAATCATTGACGGTCACCATAGGGTGTGTCCCCACACATCACACATGTAGAAAACATGCTTTCTCAATTGATACTCCAGGGTAATTTCCAGTATCTGGTCCTTGTTTAAACCCTCTTTGGATGTAATCAAGGCAATACTGAGCTCCACTGATATGTGTTTGGTTGTTATCTGATTGGTTCCTGATTGGTTTACTAGTGCCCAAAAATCCAGGGTGAAATAACTGTTCTTATACAGAGAAAATGTTATATATTTTTTAAAATTCTTCATGAAAGTTAATTTTTCAGGGTGCTGTTAGTACCTAACAGTGACCATTTCATTGAATTTATTAGATGAAACATTCCTAAATATGTCCTTACTTTTGAAACGACTGAAATATATCAATTAATTTCATTTGAATCATTCCTCAAGGCAGCCATACTGAAAATGAATTAAAAACATTTATTGCGATGGCCATAAATACTATATATTGCTTTTCTAGACTGGTATAGTATTTTTCTATAGTCTCATTCAAAGTCTGAGATCCAGAAATAATTTTGAATATTTGAAGTTCTAGACCATGCACAACAAATCTAGAGCTCTCAGACTACTATCCTGACCTTCTCATCCATAGAAGACACTGATAATTCTCCTCGGTGAGCTTTGAAATCTTAAACTCTACATCCCAGACAGTGACTGGATTAGAAATTGAGTTAAAGCCTGTTGACCATCTTTTGTCTGGACTCACCCTACCATCACTCATCTAATTTACCTCATCATAGAACCAACTCTGGGTCACAAAATTGCACTAAAAATGAGATAATCTGCTCAAAAACAAATAGTAAAATAGGCTGATGGAGAGCAATGATAAGATAATATAGGGAAGAGATTTTTGCTACTGGTGTTACTGACATAAAGAAAAAGGTTTGTTGAAATAATATTTATATAGGAAAAATGTGGTCACTAGTATTCTTTGTAAATTATAATAAATGATTACCAGATAGTCACATCAGAGAAAACAAATTTGCAGAAAACTAGTAGCTAGATGCCCTGGGTTGCTCAGTTGTTCGGAGCATCATCCCATGCACCAAAAGGTTTCAGGTTTGATTCTCAGTCAGGGAGTACACCTAGGATTCAATTCTTCATCATAAGAGTGCTTATGGGAGGCAACTGATCAATGTTTTTCTCTTACATTGATATTTCTCTCTCCCTTCCTCTCTTTCTTCCATCTTCTCTCTCTACAATTAATAGATATATCCTCAGGTGAGGATAAAAATAGACAAAAGACTAATAGCTAGACTTTTTCAGCTCTTCTACTTTTATCATACCCTTTAAACATACCATTCAGCTGAGCTGCAGTATCTATAATGAGAAACAGATATTGTTAGACTAAATTATTTTGGGCTCACAAACTCTCTAAACTCTAAAATTGTTATATTTTTTGGAGGAGTAGATTCAGCCTGATGAAGCACTGTGGTGTGATGAAGCACCTGTGGGACACTAGTTTCTTAGAAAAACTCATTATGTGACTTCATATGAACCTCTTACCCACTCTGAGCCCATTTATCCACATGCAAAATGGAAGTAAATATAAAATAATGTGTGCCCCCTATACTGCATGTGGAAATGGTGAAGGTACATAACCCATGTCATGGAAAAGTGCTTTGACTCCACAAGGAACATGATATCATATCATTACAAAGCAATATTTATTCAAAAGTATGCTCCCTTTTGCAAAAATATAAAAAAATGTTAAACATCTATGTATTTATCAGCTTATGCTATTATAATAAAATATGAAGACAGGGCAACTTAACCAAAGAAATGTATTTTTTTACAATTATAGAAGTTGGGCGTCCATAATCAAGACTCTGACTTCTGGTAAGGGCTCTCTTCTTGGCTTATGCCTGCCCCTTCATGAGAGATGTAATGAGCTCTTCAGTTACTCTTCTTGAAAGGACACTAATTCTATAATATCAGGGCCCCAGCCTCATAACTTCTTTTAGCCTTAATAGCTCACTCAAAATACAACCACAGCCTGGCTAGTGTTTCTCAGTGGTTGAACACTGACCCAGAATCAACAGATAGAAGACCCAGTGACCATCATGGAAGGTAAACTGTGTGGGGGAGGAAGGGGAGGGTGCCCACATCACCGCAAGACATTCCCGGCCTGTGCCAGAGTCTGTGCTGAGAGTGTGGATGGTCAGGCTTCCCAAATCCAAGCCACAGTGCCCCTGACTGGCCTGGGAGCCCGGTTCAAGAGGTTCCTGGTTCAATTCCTGGTCAGGGCACATGCATGGGTTGTAGGACAGATACCCAGTAGAGGCTATGCAGAAGGCAGCTGGTCAATGCTTCTATCTCTCTATCCCGCTTTCCTCTCCTTTCTCTCTGAAAAATCAATAAAAACATATTCTTAAAAATACAACCACAATAGGAGTTATGGCTTCAATCTATGAATTTTGGGGATGCACTAACATTCAGTCCATAACAATGTGGAAAATTGTAAATTATCCAGAAAGAAATCTTGTATTTTCTTTTATATATTTTATAACATTTCTTTTTTAAATTTCTTTATTGATTAAGGTATTACATATATTTCCTTATTCCCCCATTACATCTCTCCTATCCCCCCACTCTTGTCTGTGTCCATTGGTTAGGCTTATATACATGCATACAAGTCCTTTGGTTGATCTCTCCCCTTTACCCCTATCATCCCCTACCTTCCCTCTGAGGTTTGATGATCTGCTCGATGTTTCTCTGTTTCTGGATGTTTTTGTTCATCAGTTTTTGTTGTTCATTACATTCCATAAGTGGTTGAGATCATGTGACAGTTATCTTTTTCTGACTGGCTTATTTCACTTAGCATAATGCTCTCCATGTCTATACATGCTGTTGCAAATGGTAAGAACTCCATAACATTTCTTGAGCTTTCATTGGGCATCAAGATCTCATTTAACTTTCATGGCATTCAAGAATATATTTGTTTCTCTTTGCCAGGAACAGACCTAAATACTTTAGATACATCCATGAATAAAATAGAAAAGACCTTCATCCTTGAAATTGTTGGACTCCAATGGGGAAAAATCAGACAAAACATAAATAAAAAACACCCACTATTGATAATAATCTATATTAATTTTGGAAATTAAAAGTGAAAAAAATAGAATAGCTTATGTTGGATTCCCGGTGCTGGGGGAAAGGAAGATAATTAATAATATTAAATAAAGTAGTACAGATAAAGCTCATAGAGCAAGTAAGAGTTGAGTGATCACTAGGATATGGAGAGTTGACCAAGAAAAAGCATGGGAGAAGTGAGGGAAGCAGCACAAGGTGCAAAGGAAGAGATATGGAGACAGGAGGGCAGTGGTGTGTTTGAGGATAAGCCAAGAGGCCAAAATCAACTCTGGTCTGTCTGACCCAAGAGTCAAACATCCTCATCACAGTCACATAGATATGTAGGTGGTAATGTGTCACTGTAAGCCTGTGTGCATAAAAGGAAAGAACTAATACTGAATACCTGGTACATTTCAGATGTTGTGTTAGGTGCTTAATATACATGCTTGTGTTTAATTGACACAAACAGTTACTAAAGGAGCCTGGGAGGGTCTGGTTGTGTGCTCCCATGTGAAAAGAAAAAGGACACATGTTAAACCAGTGAGATGTCTCTAATACATGAAATGTTCATTTCATGTTTATTCTACCCCCACAAAGGTAGAGGGACAGGCAGCTTTGGATGTAGTTGACAGACAATGGCCAGATTTCCTTTAGCATCCAATCCAGGTGTACTTCCCCTGTAGTCATGTCTCCTGGAGTTTCACATTCACTATCTCACTAGGTAAGCCACTGTGAAGACAAAAAAAATGTATTCCTAGTTTTATCTGAATAAAAGAAGATTCCAGGTACTATCTGAATTTCAATTTAACTCATGTAAAAAGTAAATAAGCCTATCAGCAAGGACTAGTAAAAATGATAAAAAATGGGATACATATTTAAAATCACTAGTATAATCATAATTGTTTTTAAAACAAAAGCCTCTTGGAAAGGTAATGCATCTAATTATTATCAGTCATTACTCCATGAAAGTGATTTATCAGTTCAATCATTTTCAGAGAAAGATAGAAAATACACAAGGAAAAGCAAGGTAAGGGCCCAGAATGTGAACACCACCTGGGAGGCAGAGGATAGAAGAGACACCAGAGGGCAGGAGAGAGTAAATGAGACTTAAGGGAACTGGACCCATTTTGCTGAAGCAACTGGCTCTTAAGGCTATTACAACTAGTTTACACCCTTTCTTGACTGATGGCCAAAAGAGCCATATTGCATGTACCTGTGAGTCCCCATTATCTCAGAATGAAGTCCAATGCAATTACTGTGCCTATGTAACCCTTAAGGCTCTGTCCCTATGTGCCTGTTTCGTGCTTCCTCTCATGATTGGGAATTTGCACAGCTTGGCCCTCTGTCTCCAGCACACTTTCTTGTCCTGTTTTGAGTTACTGTTTCTGAACAGAAATCTTCTGAAAATCACCCTCCCAAGCTGAGTGTGGGCTTCTCACCTGTGCTGCTTTAGTGCCCATCATTCACTCTGCAATAGGACTAACTACACTAAACCACAGTTGCTCACTCACTATGTTGTCACTAGACTCTGAGCAACATGAAGGGACAGAACAGACAGTGCACTGGCCATCCCTGCACCCCAGCGCTTAGGGCTTTGCCTGGTACCAGTAGATTTCCAGGTGATAAAGTGATAGAGTGTGCATGAGTGCACACACACACACACACACACACACACACACACACAGACATGCATGCATACCACAGACACATGCACACACACTCGGCTTTGATATTTTCCCTTCCACTCAAAAGCGGAGCTTTCTGAAGTAAGAAATCCAGGCTCAGTTATAGCACCTCAAGAAACAGAATACCTTCCTATCTCCTGAACAACTACTTGCATCCATGCTAACCCAGAGACCCACCCATGGTTGACAGGACCCAAAATAACATTTCCCAATTGCATGTGTCAGGGCATAAGCCTCCCCCATTTATGTTCCTTACTATCTATAGAATATTACCAAAATTTATATTGCATCTAAAATTTAGAGTTCACACACTCCTTAAGATAAAAAAAAACTGAGACAAAAAAAAAAGAGTTGAGTAAATCAAAACAAGTGACAGTTAATTAACAAAAGAGAGCAGAGTTATACTGGAGGAATTTGACTCCCAATTCAATGTTCTTGGTACTGTTCCATTTTGCACAGTAAAGAAGAAAACAAAAGTAAAAATATAGAAAGGTGACAGATTTATTATGCTCTACCAAAGAGTAAAGGGAAAAAATAGATAAGTTACTCCTTTTTTGGCTATCAGGTAAATGTAAGTTTAAAATGTCTTCCTTGGTGTAAACCAGCTCATTACAGTTCTTAAGATTTTATACCTTTTGATTTCAATCTGTTTTTACTTATTCAGAAGAACAAAAGTAGGCCAGGTATCAATTGTATTGATTTTCCACAATGTATATTAAGAAGACTCAGATGTAAATGCATCTCTCCACTTTGTCTCTGAAAGGGAAAAACTCATTAGATCTCTTGCAGTTGTATTTCATTTACTTTTCATATTCAAAATTACATCCATAGCTATTTTTTATTTTTTAAATATATTTTATTGATTTATTACAGAGAGGAAGATAAAGGGATAGAGAGTTAGAAACATCGATGAGAGAGAAACATGGATCAGCTGCCTCCTGCATGCCGCCTACTGGGGATGTGCCTGCAACCAAGGTACATGCCCTTGACCTGAATCAAACCCAGGACCTTTCAGTCTGCAGGCCAACTCCATATTCGCTGAGCCACACCGATTTTGGCTCCACTGCTATTTTTTAAATAAACATATAATATAAATATCTGGATAGCAATAAATATGGAAATAAGGCTCAGCCTGTTGAGATGATAGATTTAAGCATGAAGACAAATGTGAAAATGTTACTATTAGCAAATGCAGTTACCATAAATGTTATTAATGTAATTATCTTCATAGATTTAGTAGATTTCTTCTCATATATTTCTACTTGTAGACAAGTTGAAATAACTTATTTATTCTAAAGCTCTATTATAAATACATTAGAAAAGGTAACCATTGCCCTTATATCTAAACAATAAAACCTAAATTAATTGAATAGAGTCAATAGGATGTGCTTGGTAAATGCCATGAGATTATTTTATACTGTAAAATGATTCTAATAACTCTCTTCCTCTAAATTTAAGAATGTTTGGATATATATATATATATATATATATATATATATATATATATATCCAAACAATAAATATATATATTTAAGTTTTAAAAGAATACTATTTATTAAATACAAATAATATTTACCAAACCTATCATCTTTCATCCTTTTCCTGGTAGTTAGGATAGATAATTAACTGAAATCACTTGTCTGCCTTATTATCCATATACTGGTAGTTTATTTACTCAAATTCAAATAAAATGTATCATTTTAGAATAACAGTAAATAATTTTAGTGTTAGTATTTGAGCATTTATCATATAACACAAATAATTCTAAGTAATATAATAAATGATAACAATGGTCATCATCATCATCAATAACATGTATATAGCACTTTTATATGACAGATTCTCTGTATAAACTGAGAATTCCTTCTATATTAACTGTTTAATATATAATCTGAGGTAGGGACACTGTGGTTATCCCCATATGATGAGAGAGAACACCAAAGTTAAGAAGTTACATACTTAGTCAAAGCCTCACCAATCCTACATTTCACTTCATAGGTGACTCTCACCCACTTCACAGTGCTGCTCAGAGTATAACCATGGTGACCAGGCCTGTCCATTTGTTTATAAACTTTATTTTGCTTCTTTCATCATTTATTGCACTTAGATTTATCTTTCACAATATAGAACTGGGCACTTCCAAAAACTTATATTTAAAAAACATCATTCACTAACTTTTTTAAAGTAGATACTATTTTATCAACATGAAGAATAATGAGTAGCCAGCTTAAGAAAATGTCCTTAACAAAATTAGATACTAATACTGTCAGCCCTCTGCAATTTCCTTTACTGCTATAAGAAGTAGTTTCACTCCCATAACCATCTTCCATATGGATTGATCGAAGACCAGTATCTCCTAAAAGAGATGGTTCTGGACAGAGAGGCATCCCAGGAGCGTGGGTGGAAGCTACAAGGGTTATTATGATCTACTCTAAGGAATTCTAGATGTCACTCTACTGCGTTCTTTTGGTCAAGAAAGCACCAGACATGAGGGAAGTAAGACTTTATTTCTCAAGGGAAAGAATAGCTAACATTTTGCAGCAAACTTTAATTTACATGGAATTGGAGTGACCTGATTGACAAGCCTCGTCATGTGCCATCTGTTTCATGGGATGGGGTCACTCTATCTGAAGCATATGACTAACATTGTGAGACCTCTAGTTCACCAAAGGAAAATTAGGGTTTTATTGCCAGAAGACAAAGTAGCAGATAGTTGCTAAGTATGTCAAAACAATAGCTATGTTATAAATTAATACTGGTATCACCAAACCTTTGACTCAAATATGCATTATAGAATAAAATATACATCAAAATTTGTGGCCTATATTTGTGTTCTAACTCTACCAATCAGTAACTTGAGCTAATTACATAAATTTGAACATTACCTTTTTATCCATAAAGTTTGGAGTAGCCCAGGAAGTTTCAAATGTCGAAACCAAGATTGTTTACAAACTATCCTGGCCATTAGTTTTCAAAATGCAATTCACATTATTCACATTTTATTATCAATAAAAGCAGATAGATACACTTTGGTCTCTGTTCATGTGAGAGAGTGTCTCTATGCATCTTTATTATGATATACTATTTCCTATTTTATCTTCAAAATTCATTTCTCTTAGAATCCTGAGCATTTAAGGCCATCAGTCTTTTAAAGAACATTGGAGGTAACCCAAGCCATCTTAATAATGAAATTTAAGGCTGAAGTTAGCTTTCCTCTTTTATTGGTCATCACTGATAGAACTTGATTGCTTCGTATTTTTCCTGGACATTCAAGTAGTGGAAGCTGTCTTCCCAATTCAGTGATTAAGTGTGTCTTAAAATACCAGAAAGATGACTTCTCAGTTTGTGCTTTTTCATCATGGAGGCACAGCTGAAACTGAGCTATCCTTCAAGCAATGTTTGCCTTGCTTTATTCATTTTATAATCTGAGTGCTAGCTGGGAAATTTAAGCTACTTATGTTGTAGTTTCTTCATATTTTACAATTTTACTTATTTACATATTCAATTAATATGTCTAGTTCTTTATCTCTTCAATTAATGTGTCTAGTTATGGAACCTAATTAAAAGTGGCCTTAGATTGAAAGCAGACAGGATATCGTGTGGCTTCTGAGGACATAACTAGTTCTTCTCCCTTCTGCTCCTAGAAGAGACAGTAATAGAGAAGGAGAGGAAAAGAATGAGAGCAGTTGAGATTATTCCATTGTGTCCATGTGTAGGAGTCACAGCACTGATGATAAATAAGATCATTTGAACCCCCTGGCAATGGGCAAAGAGACACCTGATTGGTGGTGTTGATCTTATATCAATCAGGGGCAAAGCAGAAGTACAGTCCTTAGTTCATGCTAGCTTGATGCCTGTGTTGGTGGCCAGAACTGTTTCATGCCTGAGGCACATTAAAAAAAAATCATTTGAGATTATTACAGATACAGCACTAAATAACAGTGAATCCTGTAATCAAGTAGTCTGTGATAGGAGGAGTGATACAGACACTGAGCAAGCCTTCTTCAGGATCCTTCGGATGGTGGTGTAAACTGAAGGAAATGTCTGGTGAGGACAGATTGCTTGCTTCTGCCAAAAGAATTAATTCATTCCCAGAGTCTACTAAATTGCACTTTCCAAATACAGAATCATGGCCCAGGAGGATAAATTCATATGATGGAGAAACAGCATTACTTGAGATGAGAGAGAACTTGCTCTTGTCAAAAGTTATTATTTCCAGTATCCATATTGCATTTTTGATTGGCTACAGCAAGCATATCAAACTCCAGCTCGAGGGCTGCATGCCTTGTTTATTTGGCCCGTGTTAGCCTTTGAGTTTGACATGCTTGGTACAGCAACTTCATTTAAGTAAAGCCCAGTTAATGAAGAAGACTGAAAAATTCCACAATACCTAAAATATGCCCAGCCTCATCTGCCCTCACTCACTCACAAACACACATGCACTTTTGCTCCAGAATGCCAAATCAGTAATAGTTCCCAGAATACAGTATTCCAGCCCACACCAAAGTTGTGCACAGCTTTGTCTCACTGAAATTACCCAACTCAACTTTACATCCTTCACCACTTATCAGACATCAATCTCTAATAAGTTCTGGAGGGAATTGCTTCTCCTATTCACAATTCTGCCTGTGAACATAAGCAAGTTATACAGTCTTGTTTAATTTCCTCCTCTCTAAAATGGGATAATAATAGTGCTCACATCCCAGGATTACAGGATTAAATTATAGAATCAATTCAATTTAAGGAGCATAGTGCCTGGACCACAATAAAAATTCCATAAATGTTTTATTTGATTATTGACTATTGTAGAATGATATTTTGTTTGACAGTGTGGACATCATACATGTCCATTATCAGTGCCATCAAAAACCAACTTTAAAAGTAAGCAGCAGCTTCTGCAAGTACAAAATTACACAGTTATTACATAACATGTAGTATTAAAATTTGCCAAGATATATTATTCAATTCAAAGCATTTTAGATAAAGTAGCAATCTAATATATTATAGGTTAGCACAGTATAATAAAATTACATGTTCTTCACATCATATAATACTTTACAGCAATATTAATAAACTACTCACATGAAGCATCGCAGAAGTATCTAAGAGAAACAGAGAGGGAAGTGGTTATTTAAGAACCTTTTCTATGCTTCAAACTGGGCTATTGGTTTTCTACTCATCAATATGAGAAAAAAAAGAAAGGTCCAAGCTAGTTAGAGGAGAAATTTCTTCCAGAAAGGCCACACAGGCTGGAGAGCTTCATTCACAGCTCCCAGTCAGACAGTTGAGGTTAAGGAAATCCCTGGGTAGAGAAATTCCTGCTGTCTTTACACACCACACAAGATGCATGCTGATATTCAGGAGTCTAACTACAGGAGTGGTAAGATACAAGTTGGCATCTACTTCGCATCTGTGACTGAGATGGCCAGCACCATGAATGAGTTCTAAAAGCTAATTATAATGCTTAGGACAAACAGAGTCATGTATCCTAGAGGTATCACTGGTAACTAATACTGAAAAAAAACTGTTCATATCTTACAGAAGACATTACTTTTTTCCCTATAACTAAAAAATGCAACATTAGGACAATATGGAAAGACAACATAAGAGTTTCCTGAGGATTCAAAAAAAAAATTCAGAATAAGCCAGTTCGTGGGAGAAAAGTCTATCTGATGGTGGACTAAAGAGACCCAATGGAGATCATAGCGATCCTTCTTAAAATGAAGGAAGATGCACATCCATTCCTGACTCTTCCCCTCCATTCTGGCTAGCAATGTGATAATTCAGGTGTAACAGTGTAATCTTTAAGGGTGAGAGAGGAGAAATGTCCATGGGCATGAAATAAATTATCTGTAAATTATGAATATTTCAAATGAATGTATGTAGAAGCTTCTGGATGTGAGGAAATCCAAAACCAGTGACAGAGGAGAACCTGACAGACAAAATGTGTTCTTTCTCTGCTGGTAACCCTACAATCACACAACAGGGACAATCCCACTACTCCCTAACACATAAGTAGATGGTGCCATTTTTTCATCTAAACTTTTTTGCAAAATTATCTCAATAAAACAGAATCATTTTGTTGTCCTAAGTATTAGCAATGTTTATATTTATGCTTTCTACTCCAGGTATTTTATACAAAAATATCATAATAATTTTTGTCTTGATGCCATTAGTATCCCAGTGTCTGTTTTTGTAAAAATAAGATTCTTGTGGTTAAATGTTTTTGGTTGAATTTTTGTTCCCAGCATCATTAACTACTGTAGACCCTGGGATTGAGCTGGACAAATCATTCAGAAACAAAGAGCTGGGTGAGAATGTCTCACAGAGCAGGTTACCAGGAGAACACTGCCCACTATGCTCACCTTCCTCATGGTATTTCATAGGAAACTCGAGACTGTCTTCCACCATACTGACTGGAGAACTACTGTGATTCTCTGAGTCTTGGCTTAGATAAGAGCTATACTGCTGTGCTGTCTACATAGCCCAAGTCCTTCTGTTGCCCTCAGGGGCATGTGTTCCTGTTTCTTTTGCAGTGGGTTGGCTTCTGGAAAAAAAAAGAGCATGAGGAGGTCACTCCATGAGCCCTTTTGAGAAGCTATTTTTTCTTTCTCTAATCTGGATGCCCTTGCTTTCTTTTTGAGGGATCAGTTTTTCAAACTGGCTAAACCATTTCTCAACCATGTGTTGGCTCAAAGAGTAGCAAATGCATTGGTGAGTGACTCTCTATGGTGTCATTGTATGTATAAGCCAGGTAGCTGCTGACCTTCTCAGAGGAGGCCCCAGGCATTCCAGAAATGAGATTGGAGCTGCAAAACTCAGAAGAAAGTTTATCCTGCCTGCTTTGAACCTGAGAAGTGCAATCAAGGTCTTAAAAATGGAGGCATAGTAAGTGGAAGCCACACTGACACTCTCTCAGGACCAAACTAGAAATAAAACTAAAATACAGAAAAAGCACCCTGAAAAATCAACTCAAGACCAGCTGGAGGGAGCCCCAATAACCAAGGATGGAAAGTGGAGACCGCATAAAGACTGATAGGAAATGTGAAGACATGAAACGGTTGGTCAGGTTCCCACAGACAGCAGCTGAAGGTCTGGTGGGGTATCTCACTGTAGGGGGGATTGCCACTGAGAACTCTGGGATTGAAACCTCAAGTTGAGTTCCCAGCCCAGAGAATCAGAACTGAGAAAGTTTCCCACAGAATATCTGGCTATGAGATGCAGCAGGGGTACTGTTTGCTATCAAGAGATGTCTGGAAATGCAGGCACCTACTTAAAGGGCCAATGCATAAAATGGCATGTGCAGCTACTCACCTTAGGCTCTGGGAGAAAAAGGGGAGAATGACCTGGAGCTGTGTAAGAAGAGTCCAGGGTTGGGGCTTCTGGGCTTGGAGCTTGGAGGGCAATCGTTGGTTGCCTGTACTGAGTCATCCCCTCACGCTGGGGAGGACATAATTTTGCTGCTGACTCTCACTATCTAAGTGATTTTTGTCTAGGGGTTCATTCTGCTTCAGGTGGTCCTTATAGTTTTGGGGAAGAATGGCATCACAGCTGGGCTTGCATGGCTTTTTCTTGTAAAACTGCCTGAGAAAGAAAAGCATTGAGTCCAGATAGTTGGTGTTGGGCTCCAAACAGCAGTGGCATTGCCTTGGGCTTTTCGGAGCATCTTCTGCAGCTGTGGTCAGAGAGCTGGGAGTGGTCATGCCACGTGGGGGCCCAGGGTTCCTGCAGGTGGCCTCTCTGTGCCCTGCTGTAAGGGTGGCCAGACTGGATTCCAGAGGCCATTCCATTTGAAAGTTTGCATGTTCAGAAAGGCACAAATCAAAGTCGCTCGGGTTAAAACCACCCATCTCAGGCTGGTCAGGGTCATGGTCACTGAGGGCAAAGAGGGAGTCCATGCTTCTGCTCCTCTGACCGAGGTTCTTCACCAAGTCACTGCACGGAGCATCACCACCCATGTTCAGCTCACTTTCCAAGCTGGCAGCAGAGAAGTCAGTCACCCCTAAGAAAGAGATTCTGGAGACATTCTCGCTAGGACACATCTCCAAGGAGGGAAGTAGTTTCTTCTTCAAAGATTCAGCAGCAGTTTTCAGGTTGAACAAGCAAAATAAGTTGTTGTATAAATTAGTTTGCTAGTTCTAGGCTGAAGAAGTAGGAGGCCACAGAATGCTTGGAGCTATGCACAGCATTGAATTAAATGCAGTCATCTGATTGGATGAGGGGAGTTGCTCAATGCTGTGTATTACCCCAGAAAGGTGCCTTGGAAGCTGTTCTATCAGCCTCTGGATTGAATTTATTTTCTCTTCATCATGTCTTTGACCCACTGCACACCCCCCATGTTGACAGAGATCTGATGATAACATATAGCCAGTCACAGATAGGGAGTCACACTCAGGTCATTCAGCCTAGGGGGAGGGGCGGGCTGGGTTCAGTTTCCCATTCACTCCCTGAGAGATTTCACATGGGCTGGCTGTCGGAAGACACCTTTTGTGAGGGTCCTTTCTGATTAAGGAAAGAAAGCATACCCGAGACAGGTTTGGGCAGATGGTCATTCTCACAGTTCCTTTGCAGAGACACTTCACAGAGCTTTCCTGGCACAGGAGTGGTTGGTTGGTGACATGGGCAAGTTACCCAGGCAAGCACTAGAACCCTGCCCTTATCCTGGCCTGAGTCTCTCAGCTATGGAGCTATCACAGAGCAGATGAGTTGCAGAGTGAACTGGCACCACATCTGCTTGGGCAGCTTTTGAGAGAGGAAGGGCTATGGAAGGTGGAAGGACAGGGAGAGGGTGGAAGGACAGGGAGAGGGTGGAAAGGCAGGGGGAGGGTGGAAGGGGACTGGGAGAGGGGAAGGGAATGGGGTGGGGGAAGGATGAAGGAAGGTGGAAGGGCTGCGGATGCCTATAGCAGGAGTGCAGTGTCTAGAAGACGGCTCATTTTAATTCCTAGGAACACTCATGCCCAATAAGTGGATATAGTGTCTCTTTGCCAGAACGAACCCATAACTGGTCGCCTCTCTCAAAGCCAGTGATCCTGGCATTGGTGCTAACTTCATCCACCGAGCCCCAGTTCCATGCTGTCACAGTTAGAATAGGCACAGTTCCCGTGTTCTTGGTGAAGACTTCAAGGGGAGTGCTCTTAGGATAGACCCATGCATCTCTGGAGGAGGGAGAGCCCTGGTCCTTCTGCTCTGGGGACTGAACGTGGCCACAAAGTTCGCCGTGGGCCAGCACAGCACAAAGGACCTCATGGCATCTGCATTGCCATCACCCATTCCATCCACACAGTTTGACCACATGTCACTTCATTTCATTTTTTATCA
Source organism: Lasiurus borealis (assembly GCA_004026805.1). NCBI lineage: Eukaryota > Metazoa > Chordata > Mammalia > Chiroptera > Vespertilionidae > Lasiurus > Lasiurus borealis. The sequence goes on along the minus strand of PVJN01000148.1, from coordinate 22,888 downwards.
TGAAGTTTTTATATTTGATTTTGGCCACAACAAACAGAGCATTGACCAGGAGGAGAGGCCGCTCCGCCTCGGCTGGCCTCTGAGCTGCTGGCACAGAGATGAGAGAAGCAGGGGCCACACCCGATGCCGGTTCCTAGAGCCTTATCCAGGGTGAGGGACTGAGCACGCCTCTGCCTTCCTGCTAGGGTTCTCATTGCCTTCACCGCGGGTTGCGAAGCCCGGGACCTGCCAGCCCTGGAGACTTTGGAAAGGCCCAGGAGTCCAGCACTGGTGGACCGAGGAAGGGCAATGTCCCAATCGTGGCCGTCCCCTGGCTGGGGAGCGAAGATGCCTGCCCAAGCCGGTTGGATGGAGAGGAACAGTAGGCTGCTGGGTCTCCTGGGAAAGTAAGTAGGCTCAAAGGCAAGGAGTGTAGAAAGAGCACCAGAAAGAACACCGGGAATTTGGGGAGAAAGTGAAAGATAGGGAGGGGTTATCACCTTTATGGTGGCACCTCTGGTCTGGTCATGAGGGAGGGTAAGGCTGGAAGTTCTAGAATTAGAACTAACACAGGTCCTGGGCCTCCAGCGTTCAATCCCTGCTGTGATCAGTTGGCACACCCCCAAGAGGCTGTCAAGGGGGGTGCAGGGGAACAGCGATGGTGTTGTGATTCCTGAGAGGGTCGGGGAGGAGGGCTCAATGTCCTCTCCTTTTTGGTGCCCAAACCTCCCTGGTGTAGACACCTATCAGGGAGGAGGATGGTCCTAGTTGCCTGCCTAGAGTCTCCTGCCTTGCGGGTAATTATTCAGAGTCTCCACAAGTTCCCAGGTCCCAGCCATTAATTCCACATGCCCACTCTTCACTGTGAGGCAGCGTACAGGGACTTGCCCGGCCAGCTCAGCAATGCAGGCAGGTGGAAAAATAAATATTATGATTTCAAAGTGTTAACCACTGCAGTGACCACATGGATTGCAAGTACATTATAATCACTTTTATTTGCCTAGGAGCTCCTTAGGGCATGGACTGAAATTTATTCAGTTGGTCCTTGCCTGAGCACAGTACCAGGAGTGCAATATAGTTTTGTTTAGTTGAATTATTATCTGGAAGAGTTCAGTTGATGCTTACTTTGTGTAATAACAACAAAAGTTAAGGTTTTTGTACTGGGCATTGGTCTGGGGCTTTATGCTTGTTAATCCCTCCAATTTACAATCCTTTACACTAGGTCCTGGTATTATTACCACCTTAGAGATCAGAAAACAGGTAGAAAGAGATTAATCCTTTTTACAAGACCAAACAGTATCTGACTATGGATTTGAAGCAAGGGAATCTGACTCTTAACATCACTGTAATGACTCACTGCTTAAGAAATCCATATAATAGGTATATGGGTGGGTGAGTATATATATAACAGATTGTTGTCAATTTATTTCAAATAATAAGCTTTTAAATAAGGCTCGTAATACCCCTATTTTCTTCAAAACCATGTGAAACTATGTTAATCTGGGTTCTTTAAAAAAAAAAAAAACAACAACAACACATTTATTTATTTTTTTTTTTACAAGGAGGAAGGGAGAGAGATAGAGTTAAAAACATCAATGAGAGAGAAACATTGATCAGCTGCCTCCTGCACACCTTCTACTAGATATGTGCCTGAAACCAAGGTACATACCCTTGACCAGAGTTGAACCTGGGACCTTTCAGTCTGCAGGCTGCAGTCTAATCACTAACCCAAACCGGTTAGTGTTTAATCTGGGTTCTTAACAGTTGTCAGTTACAGAGGTACCATTCAAACTGATTTAAGCAAAACAGAAAATGTAGTGGGCTCCTATCAAAAGTCCCAATGTCAAGTTAGCTGCAAATACACTTGGACTTAGGCCATTGAAGAAAGCTCAAGACTTGGTCTCTTGGTCACCATCTTCTGACTGTGATTTTGTGCGTGCTGTCCTTACTCTCAAGCAGGACCACCCTATGTGGGAGACGTGACACTTCAAATCTGACTAACCAGTTTAGCAATCTCCTGGGAGAGCTTTCTTTACTCAAAGGAACCTATCAAAGTCCCAGAATTAATGCATTTGATAGTTTTATTCACATCTGAATCAATCACTGAGGCAATGAAGGGGAGCGGCACAGAGGTTGGAACTAGGTCACAGAACCATATAAATTGAGAAGGTGAGAAAACGTTGTTTCCCTAAAGGTCAACTCAAGTATTATCATCAAGAGAGTGGGGAAGTAGAATTGTTGCTATGGAGGACAAATAACAAATGAGAATAACACTGGTTTCAGATTAATTTTTGTCTATAAAGCCTGCTTCTTGGATCTTTACATGACAACAAGCTTAGCAATAAATACTAATATAAGACTAAAAAATGTTTGAATATCAATTATTCTAGACCCAAATAATGAGTTGATACATGTGTGTACTAGTATATGTTTCACAAAACATAACTTCTTGGTCTAAAATATAATTAAGGAAGGGTCTCTTTAAAAGGTGACTGACGGCTGCCTCATCCTTCAGCACCAACTACTTTGCAGACCATCATGCATTTCAGAAATGAGCTGATATTAGGATATGTGTTTCCTGGACTTGCATACTATATATGATTTACAGTTTGCATAAAAGGGACATGATTCAATAAGGTGTGTACTCAAATTCATAATTAAAAGGAAGTAATTCTGATATATTTCTTATTGTAAATCCAGGGTCTTATGACCCAACAAAGTAGTATGGCTCTATGCAGAATTTCATACTAAGTCATATTGCATTGGTGATTTTTTTTTTTGAGAAAAGTTGTCATCTGGAAAATGAACTGAAATGGTTTTTGAACTTAGCACTTGGGCTAGAGTCAACTTAAAAACTCAGAACAAAATTGTCTATAAAAGTTTTTACTTCAGTTGCTATATATCCCTTTTTATTTTGATGGCCATTTTTTCATCCTCCAAATTTCTTTCTTGTGCTACAGCAAACCTCAGAAGACACTTCCTCATGAGATATATTTCTACATGTTCTCCTCTTTTGATCCAATAGCATCCGATCTAAATGAATCTCAATAGTTTTGTAAAATTGAATTTAGCTTCTCTAAACCATAACAGATAGTGTCACTCCATTGTGAGCATATCTGGGTTGTAATTAAGAAATTCAACATTACCTCTGGCACTGAAGTAGTCAGGAAATGCCTATTTCACATACAGCTTGCCAGTTCTGTACCTTCTGCATCTCTGTGTTGTAAAGATTAGTGTGATTGTGCATGCAGAGTAGAAAGACATAGAATGAGAGCAGAAAGCCATTCTCAAGATGGTCTATAGGTCATAGGTGATATAATTTTTTTAATTTGAATGCAAAATAAATAAGCAAAACACATTCGTTGGTCATAGTGAATTTTTACAGAAGTGAATAGAAATGGCAGTGATCTGGCCTTGGGACAGTCACATATCAAAATCCATTCCCATTCAGTTAGTCCACAATACATACTAGTATACTGAGTGCTCTTGCTCTTAGGTGGCAAGTTAGGCAAGCATCCTCGGCTATAGTACCTTGATTAATAGTAATTGTTTTTTCTTGGATATAAGAAGTCCAGAGGTATTGGTTACTGACATTGGTTCAATGACATAAGTGCCAGCATTGCAACAACTTTCCTGAACTTTCCTTTATAGTAGTCACTGAAAGTGCAGCTATCATTTAAGTATTTGAGACAGGAAGTATGAGGATTGATGATTGAGGATCAGGTCAATATCGACTCAGATGATCTCAGTTACATGTCTGATGATTGGCAGGTTAAGAGTCCAGGAGAGCTTCAGATGGGATGGATACTCTGTGCTCCAGGCAACCTTCCATGCAAAGAGCAACAAGTCCCCAGCACATGTTTGCTAACGTCTAATTGGCTAGACCTAGTTAAAAGAGGGGGAAACAGAGTTCACTTCTTGATGGAGGAAAGACAAAGTCACTGTGCAAAGGGGTGGATAGAGAGAGGGGAAGAATTTGTGGCCATTTATGTAGTCAAACATGGGAAATTAGTATTACTGACATAAATAGAAAGTGAATACTAAAAATAAAAATGAATCAGCATAACTAAGTCACTATTGCTATGGCAGCAAATTTACAAACCATCACACCAGCTACAGCTCTACTCACCTGTTCAGAAATGCTTAGGCCTCAGATTGAGAAGTATCGGCCAGTGTTGTTTATAGGTTGAGCACTGAGCTATGATCCAAGACGTCACTGTTCAATTCCAATTGGGGCACATGCTCAGGTTTCAGGCTCTATCTCCAGAGTAAGGTATTCAGAGGATGGCCAATGGGTAACTCTCTCTTATCATTGATGTTTCTGTTTCTCCCTCTTCCTTCCTCTCTGAAATAATATATATACATATAATTTTTTTAGAGAGAAGTATTGTCCAGACAGAAAAGTAGAGGATGTGTAGCTCGTGGCAGTAGAACTAGAATTCTAAACTATTTGCAAATGGATACATCTGAAACATTGCTGTGTTTATGTTCCTTAGTCTTCTTTGGCTCTCTAGCTCTCCAGATACCATTGTTGACATGAATAAAGTAATTTTCAAAATGGCACTATTATGAGTTTTCTTTCCCTATCTATGTTGGCAGGTTTTCTTTTCTTTCTATATTTTAATTGCAGTTGACATTGTATAGTAACTTTAGGTTTACAGCATAGTGGTTAGACATTTGCATAATTTGCAAAGTGATTCCCACCAATATGTCTAGTACCCACCTGGCACCATACATAGTTATTACAATATTATTGACTGTATTTTCTATGCTGTACTTTACATCCTCATTACTATTTCATCACTGACAATTTTTACTTTTTTTTTTGTAATCCTTATCTGAGGGTATGTTTTCTTTAAAGAGAGAGAAAGAAAAAGAAACATCCATATGAGAGAGAAACATCTATCAGTTGCCTGCTATACACCCTCCAAGTGGCTATTGAACCTGCAACCTGGATATGTGCCCTGAACCGGAATTAAAGCTATGATCTTTTGATTAGTGAACAATGCTCCAACTGAACTACACTGGCCAGGGCCCAAATTTTAGTTCTTATACCTTCATCTTTTTCAATCAATCCCCAACTTCTAACCTGGCATCTATCAGTCTGTTCCTCGTATCTATTTTTGTTTTCTTTGTTCATTTCATTCTTTATATTCCACACGTAAGTGACATATTTAAAAATAAGGACCTTATATTATTTCTCATTTATTTACATACTTTAAAATGCATATGTGAAAGCCCTATCATGCTTTTATGTAGTTCATACAGCCTGAAGTAAGTGATGCTAATCATAGAGCATATTTTTTATAAGTAATGCTAAACTCTTCTAAACTATCTATACCAGTATTCAGCAAACTCATATGGAGTTTGAGCAGCAAACCATGGCTTGCATTCCATTGTGTGTTCCATCATATGAGGGAAAATAGAGAAAGCAGTATGTTGTCATTTTCTATTTCTCAGGTCATTGGTTGGTAAAGGAATATACCAAGAAGCTAAAGGGTCGTGCTTGTGAAATTACAAAAATAACAAATTATAAATTTATCTTGTCATTTCAAACATGTACACAAATAAATTAGATAGAAGCATGCTCTATGATCAAGATTTATACATTTCATCCTCACATGATAGTCAGGTTATGCTTTCTGAAGTTCAATCCTATACAATAAAGAGGTAATATCCAAATTGACCCTCATGCCTTCATGTCAGAAGATAGCCACTCCCATGTCATCATAAGATGGCCACCACAAAATGGCGACATCATCACAAGATAGCCGCCCCTACATTATCACCACATGTCCGGTAGCAGAAAGTACTTGGGGGTGATCAGGCCAGCATGGGAGGAAAGTTGGGGGCGACTGAGCTGGCAAGGAAGCAGGTAGGTGTCAATCATGACTGTAGGGAGTGATTAGGCATCAATCAGGCTGGCAGGGGAGTGGTTAGGAGGCTATCAAGCTGGCAAGCAGAAGTGGTTGGGGCAATCAAGCAGGTAGGCAGGCGAGTTGTTAGGAGCCAGCAGTCCTGAATTGTGAGAGAGATGTCTGACTGCAGGTTTAGGCCTGATGTGGGATTGAGCTCAAACCAGCAGTTGGACATCCCCCAAAAGGTCCCAGATTGGAGAGGGTGCAGGCTGGGTTGAGGGACTCCCCACCCTCCACCCCACTCCACCTAGTGCACAAGTTTCATGTATCTGGCCTCTAATTATTATAATAAACCTGAAGGCATCAAAGTCTCCCCAGAGACTGCATTAGTACAATGACTTTAGAGCTGGTTGTTCCCTTGTCTTATCAAACACCTATGAGAGAGGCAGACAAAGCACTGAAAGCCATAAGCTTTCACCCAGGCCTCACCTCTCCTAAGATGCTCATGTTCTCAGTTATAATTCAGTCAACCACTCATAATATCCTAATAAAATAAGAGAAACAATTCTCTGGGATATGGCTAATAATAGGTAAGCTCAGGATTAGCAATATTTCTCTCCTACTTGCTAACAGTTTTAATAGATGTGACGAGGCTTAAGAGGTTTCACAAATCCTGTTCTTGTTCCCTGGTCTAAAGTCTCCATCAGTGCCAAGATCATCTCATGGGGAGTCTGAATTTTTCTTTAATCTAATCCATCTAGAAAATGACTCACACTTTATTGAATAAAGTAGAGAAAATTGACACCTCTTCATTAGGTTGAAAAAGTCCTTTTCACAGTTGGCATCTGAAATGCACTTTCTATTTAAATTTTATTAATGTCAATCTTCTTTAGCAGAAGTGATATTAAAATGAAAGACCTTACAATCAGTGTACAACATTCCCATTGCTGCTAGGACTGTGTAAGCACTGGTTTCACAAAGAAAACTGATGCCAAGAGTTTTCTGTGAATAAATTAATTTGGGGTCAGTTGCAAAGTGGGATCTACAAAAAGTGATATTTCAACTATCAATAACTATAAAAGTTATTAATTTATATATGAAAAGAGGGAAGGGTACTTAACTGACAATTGATTATAGGAAATCTCTAACAATTATAGCAAAAAGTGTATTATGGAATCTAATGACCTTAGAACGTACTTTTTTTTCAAATTAGGGAAATACTTGGATATATTATGCCTCTAAAGTTGTAAGAACACAGAGAGCTTAGCACCAAAACATATACAGAGGTTCATGAAGCTCAAATCTTCCTTGTAAATATCATTTTTAAAATCCTATATTCCACTTATTTAAAATGCAAAGCCATTTGGAGTTCTTCTTTATACCCACAGTCAGATTACTGGCTCCCCATTTTGATACCATGGATGTGACTGCATCAAATAGACTTGACAGCCAAAGGGAAGATCCAAAAATGGCAGCAGAGTAAGTGGAAATTACACTGACACTCTTCCAAGACCAAACTGGAAATACAAGTAAAATGTAGAAGAACCACCCTAAAAAATGAACTTTGGATAACCAAGGACAGAAAGTGGAGACCCCATAGAGACTGCTAGGAAGTGTGAAGGCATGAAAGGTCTGGCCAGGATCCCACAGATAGCAGCTTAAGTCCAGAGATGGGGAAATATCTCAGTTGTAGAGGTTCCCAATGAGAAATATGGGGTCTACACCCCCCAAGCTGGGCTCCCCAGCCCACCAGTCAGATTGAGAGTCTTGTCCACATAACAGCTGGCTTTGAAAAGCACCAGGGTTGCTATCTGCCAGCAAGAGATATCTGGAAATTCAGATAGCCCCTCTTACTGGGCTAATGTGTACAATTTGTGCAGCCACTCATCTTTGGCTTCAACAAGGGAAAGGCAGAGTGGACTGGAGCTGGGTGAGAAAAATCCAGGGATGGGGGCTTTAGGATTGGAGCTTGGAAAGTGGCCACTCTAGTTTCCTGTGCTGAGTTATTTCCTCACCCTGCATAAGTTATTCCTTTATCTGTCCATGGTGGACCTTTGTATCCAGGTCATTTTTACTTGGGGAAAAGACAGTTGACATATAGTGTTAGAAGACCTCTTGCCTCATCCTGTGATCTGTAGCCTGAAGCAAATCAAGGCTGATAACAATCAGACTATAGGCAGAGGGGTATCTCTGGAGGTTTTGAGTCTTTGTTTGATCTCCTCCTGGGTCCTGTACTAGGAAAACCAGACCCTGGTACACACATCTTGGTCCTTTCCAAAGATATCCAGCCTCAGCAGAGGGAACCACAAGCTATGGATTGCTGATAGCTCTAAACAATACTCAGAACCAGTCAGAAATAGCATCTGACATTGCCTTGCACTAGATATGGAGAGTCATAGCAGATCTACCTATTACACAGACACAAACTGAAACAGGCAGCCAAAATAGGGAGACAAAAAAACAAGCCCAAAATGAAAGAAACAGAAAGTTCTCCAGAAGAAGAGGTAAATGAAATGGAATGGAATTAAAAAATTTACCAAAGCAAGAACTCAAACAGACCTACACCCAGACACATCATAATAAAGATGTCAACAATTAAAAACAAAGAAAGAATCTTAAAGGCAGTTATAGAAAGCAATTTTTTCTCTACAAATGAGCTCCCACAAGACAGACAGCTGATTTCTCATCAGAAGTTCCACAAGACCTAAGGGAATGGTATGACATATGCAAGGTAATGAAAACCAAGGATCTTCATCCAAGATTGCTACATCTAGTAGGGCTCTCATTCAAAATAAAAAGGCTAAAGGAGTATACACCAGAACAGCAAGAAATACTAACAGGACTGCATAATGAGAAGAAGAAATAGAGAAAGAGAAAGAAACAGAGGCATATAGAATTAAAATGGCAATAAATACCTATAAATAATAACCTTAAATGTAAATGGACTAAATGCTCCAATCAAAAGACTTCTGGTAGCTGAATAGATACAAAAACATGACCAAATTATATGCTATCTACAAGAGAAACACCTCAGAACAAAAGACTTACAAAAGATGAGAGTGAAGGGATGGAAAAATATTTTCCATGCAAATGGAAACAAAACAAAACAAAAAAAGCTGGGGTTGCAATACTTATATCTGATAAAATAGACTTCAAAATGAAAGCCATAACAACAGACAGCATAGGTAACTAATACAGTGGTACCTCGAGATATGAGTTTAATTTGTTCCATAACCTTGAGGCATGGGAAACTATGAGACGCTCAAGTCACGGTAAACTGGTGGGCCATGTGCAGCCGGCCGATCCATGTGATTACTCCTATCTCAAATGTTGCTCATATTTCAAAGCAAAAATCACTCGCTCAATGGCTCGTATCTCAAAAATCTCATATGTTAGGGCACTCGTATCTCAAGGTACCACTGTAGTACTAAATAAATCAATCCAACAAAAGGATATAATCCTGGTGAACATCTATGCACCCATTGTAGGATCACCTAAATATATTTTAAAAAAGAAAAACTTCTAGAAGATTTAAGGAAGATATCAACAGCAATACAGTCATAGTAGGGGACTTTAATTCCCCACTGAATTCACTGGATAGATCTTTCAGACAAGAAATTAACAAGGAAACAGTGACTCTAAATGACACCCTGGATCAGATAGTTTTAATTGACATTCATAGAACACTAGAAGCCTGGTGCATGAAATTTGTGCAGTAGGACATCCCTCTCACAATCTGAGACTGCTGGCTCCCAACTATTCACCTGTCTGCCTGCCTGATTACCCCTGTTTCTGTCTGCCTGTCAGTTACCACTAACTGCTTCTTCCTGCCAGCCTGATCACCCCCTAACCATTCCCCTGCCAGCCTGATTGATGCCTAACTGTTCCACTGCCAGCCCAATTGCCCCCAACTGCCCTCTCTGCCAGCCTGGTCATCCCCAATGTCCTCCCCTGTCAAGCTTGGTCTCCCCACAACTGCCCTCCCCTGCAGACCTGATTGCCCCCAACTTCCCTGCCCTGCTTGCCATCTTGTGGTGGCCATCTTGTAACCATATAGGGGCACCCATCTTGTGCAAGTGTGTGATGGTCAATTTACATATTACCTCTTTATTAAATAGGATTTAATCCCAATGATGCAGAATATATATTATTTTCAAGTGCACATGGGTCATTCTCAATGATAGACCACATGCTAGGATACAAAACAATTATCTGCCAGTTCAAGAATATTGAAATCATATCAAGCATCTTCTCAGATCACAATGAAATGAAGTTACACATCAACTACAGTAAAGACATTCAAAAACATAGAGGCTAAATAGCATGTTATTAAATAATGAATGGGTTACCAATGATATGAAAAAAAAATCAAAAACTTCTTTGAAACAATTAAAATGAACATACAACTACCCCAAATCTATGGGACACAGTGAAAGCAGTTCCTGAGAGGGAAATTCTTAGCACTACAGGCCTACCTCAGAACATAAGAAAAAGTAATAATAAACTATGTAAGTCCATAACTTAAAGAATTAAAAAGAGAATAACAACAAAAACACAGAGTAAATAAAAGGAAGAAAGTAATTAAGATTAGAGCAGAAATAAATGACATAGAGGCTAAAAACATACAATATAAAAAAATAGTGTAACCAAGAGTTTGTTCTTTGAAAAGATAAACAATATTGGTGAACCATTAGACATTCTCAATAAGAAACAAATAGAGAAGACCTAAATTTAAAAAATAAAAAAAAAAATCAGAAATGAAAGTAGAGAAGTAACAAACACCATAGAAATTCAAAGCATTTTAAGAAAATACTGTGACCAACTCTGTGCCAATAAATTGGACAACATAGGAGAAGTAGACAAGTTGCTTCAAAAATATAATCTCCAAGAAATGAATCAGGAAGAATCAGAAAACCTGAATAGACCAATAATCACTCCCCTGCTAGCAGAGGAGGGAAGTTGAGGGCAACTAGACCTGCAAGGAAAGGCAGTTGGGGGAGACTCAGGTCTGCAGGGGAGAGCAGTTGGAGGTTGGGAGGCCTAGGCCTGTAGGGGAGGACAGTTAGGGGTGACCAGGTTTGCAGGGAAGGCAGTTAGGGGCAAACAGGCTGGCAGGGGAACAGTTAGACATCAATCAGGCTGGCAGGGAAGTGGTTAGGAGGTTATCAGGCTGGCAGGCAGAAGTGGTTAGGGGTAATCAGGAAGGCAGGCAGTTGGGAGCCAGCAGTCCTGGATTGTGAGAGGGATGTCCAACTGCCTGTTTGGGCCCGATCCCACTGTTGGTCCAAGTGGCTTCATAGGGGAGTTTTACCAACCTTCAATGAATAACTAACACCTATTCTCCTCAAACTATTTCAAAAATTTCAGGAGAAAAGAATACTTCCAAGTCTTTTTTATGAGACTAGTATTGTCCTAATTCCAAAACCAGATAAAGACATTACAAAGAAAGAGAATTACAGGCCAATCTCCCTGATCAATATAAATGCTAAAATTCTCAACAAAATGTTACCAAATCAGATCCAGCAATTTATTAAAAAATCATACACCATGACCAAGTTGTATTTTTTTAAATATATATTTTATTGATTTTTTACAGAGAGGAAGGAAGAGGGACAGAGAGTTAGAAACATCGATGGGAGAGAGACATCGATCAGCCACCTCTTGCATGCCCCCTACTGGGGATATGCCCGCAACCAGGATACATGCCCTTGACTGGAATCAAACCTGGGATCTTTCAGTCCGCAGGCCAACGCTCTTTATCCACTGAGCCAAACCGGTTTCAGCCAAGTTGTATTTTTGCAAGGATGCAAGACTGGTTCAATATTTGCAAATCAATAAATGTGATACAGCACATTAACAGATTGCACAACAAAAATCACGTGACCATACCAATAGATGCAGGAAAAGCATTGGACAAAATCTAACACACATTTTTTATAAAAATTCTCAGCAAAGTGGGTATAGCAGGATCCTACCTCAACATAATAAAGACCATATATGACAAACCTACAGCCAACATCATACTCAATGGGCAAAATTAAAATCATTCCTCTGAAGAATAGGAAAAAGACAGGAATGTCTGCTTTCACCACTCTTATTCAACATGTTATTGGAAGTCCTAGCCTTAGCAATCAGACAAGAAGTAGAAAAAAAAAAGGCATTCAAATTTTAAAGAAGGAAGTAAACTCATTATTTGCAATGACATGGAATTGTACATAGAAAACCCTAAAGATTAAACCAAAAATACAACCAAAACTATTAGATTTAATAAAGGAATTTGGCAATGTAGGGGATAGCAATGTAATTTGGCAATTAACACCCAAAAATTCATAGGTATTTAATACAACAATTACAAATTCTCAGAAAGAGAAATTAAACAAACAATCCCATTTACCATTGCAACAAAAAGGTAAGATACTTAGGAATAAACTTAACCAAGGAGATAAAACACTTGTACTTAGAGAGAACCACATGATTTTGAAAAAGGAAATAGAGGAAGATATAAACAAGTGAAAGAATCTATACTAATAAAGAGCTAATATGCTAATGGTCTAGATGCTTTTGGAGATGTGGAGGAAGCAGGAGGTGCCTGGAGGAGGCAGGACCATCCTGTGCCAGGGAGGGCAAAGGTGACAGCCCATAGTGCCTCCCTCACCAGTCCTTCACCATCCACTGCTCACACTCAGAATGCCTCGCCACCCACCTGCCAGGGGAAGGATCACAGAACAGCAAGTGGAAGACTTCCACACTCTCCTCCAGACCCATGACGGAGTGGAGCGGCTGCATAGTTCCAGAGATGGAGTGGAAGTGGAGAGGCGCCCAGAGAGGGAGGGACCAGCCTGAGGTGACTCGAGGGACTGAGGGTGGGGCTTGAAGTGGCCAGAGAAGGGTTGGGAGCTGAACCAGGCATGCTGGAGCTCTGTGTGGAGAGATTTGGGTGTCAAGGAAGGGTGGTGGGTGGGTGGACAGTGCTGCACGATTTCATGTGCTGGGCTCCTAGTCTATAATAATAAAAGCATAATATACTACTTAGACAGATGTCCTTCCGGACAACCTTCCTGAGGAAGCCACAGCTGTGAGGGCTGAGCCCCTTGCACAAATTTCATGCATTGAGCCTCTAGTATACTACATTCATGGATTGGTAGAATTAGCATCATTAAAATATCTATATTACCCAAATAAATCTATAGATTCAATGCAATCCCTATTAAAATACCAACAACATATTTCACAGATCTAGAACAAATACTCCAAAAAAAGACTCCAAATAGCAGCAGCAATCTTCAGGAAGAAGAACAAGGTTGGAGAGATCCCAATACAGATAACAAGTTTTACTACAAACCACCATAATCAAAACAGTCTGGTACTGGCACAAGAACAGGCATATAGGTCAATGGAACAGAACAGAGACCCAGAAATTGACCCAAGCCATTATGCTCAATTAATATTTGATAAAGGAGACAAGAATATACAAAGGAGTCAAGATAGTCTCTTCAACAAATGGTGTTGAGAAAATTGGACAGATACACGCAACAAAGTGAAACTAGACCACCAATTTACACTATACTCCAGAGTATATTCAAAGTGGATAAAAGACTCAAATGTAAGTCACGAAACCATAAAAACCCTGGAAGAAACTAGGCAGCAAAATCTCAAACATCTTTTGTAGCAATGTGTTTATCAATACATCTTCCAGAGCAAAGGAAACTAAGGAGAAAATAAACAAATAGGACTATATCAAAATAAAAAGCTTCTGCACTGCCAAAGGAACCATCAACAGAATGAAAATGGAGCCTTCTCTATGGGAGAATGTATTTGGCAATGAATAACACATCTGATAAAGGGTTAATATCCAAAATATATAAGGAACTCATACAACTTAACGAAAGGAAGACAAACAATCCAATTAAAAAATGAGCAAAGGACCTAAATAGACACTTCTCCAAAGTGTACATACAGATGGCCAAGAGGCATATAAAAAATGCTCAAAGTAACTGAGCATCAGAATGATTCTAATTAAAATGACAGGGAAGTATGTCTTCACAGCTGTCAGAATGGCTATCATCAACAAATGACAAGTGCTGATGAGGTTGTGGAGAAAAAGGAACCCTAGTATACTGCTGGAGAAAATGCAGACTGGTACAGCCATTATGGAAAACAGTATGAAGTTTCTTCACAAAATTAAATATGGAACTGCCATTTGACCCAGTGATCCTACTTCTTAGAATATATATAAGAGATCCGAAACACCAATCAGAAAACACAATTTATAATAGCTAAGATCTGGAAACAGCGTAAGTGCCCATCAGTAAATGAGTTGATAAGAAATTTACTGTAATTCATTTACACCAGGGAATACTGTACAACAGTAAAAAGGAAGCATCTCTTACCCTTTAAGACAATATGAAAGGATCAGGAAAGTATTATGCTAAGCGAAATAATCCAGTCTGAGAAAGAGTCACATGATCTTACTCATAATGGAGTAATAGTGGAACCTAATGAACAAAATAAAACTGCATGTTTTGCCAAGACCGGTTTGGCTCAGTGGATAGAGCGTCGGCCTGCGGACTGAAAGGTCCCAGGTTCGATTCCAGTCGGGGGCATGTACCTTGCTTGCAGGCACATCTCCAGAGCGGGGCGTGCAGGAGGCGGCAGATCGATGTCTCTCTCTCATCGATGTTTCTGACTTTCTATCCCTCTCCCTTCCTCTCTGTAAGAAAATCGATAAAATATATTTTAAAAAAACCTGCATGTTTAAAAGTTAGTTGGTTGGCTTGTTGATTTTAGCTTAGACTTGAAGTTGGGAAGGTCTGCATGAAGGACTGCTTAAGATCCACAAAATCAATTGGTCTGCCCCTGCAAAGGCATTAGAGGTGATTTAATTATGTGTTTGACCAAATATAGCTGGCTACTTTTTAAGTTATAATTTTGTATGACTAGCAAATTACGTTTTAAATATACAAATGGCCATTGGCAGAGAGAAGGTTCCCCACCCCTAGCTTAGAGCCTCCACTAGGCTTGACCTCTTCATTCTCCCTTCATATCAGTTGAATTTCTTTGAGAAGAAATTATTCACAAAGAAATTGTGATTTCATTGCTATATTAGATCTGCTCTATATATAGACAAATGAACTCTGATGGCTGACAGTTTCTGGGTTCACCAGCTGGCTAAGCCACATGTTTCCATATTCCCAAAAGAAAAAGAAAAATTCATGCCTCACTAACATCACTAGAAATTCAGTGTTGATGAAGCTGTGCAGAGAAGTGGGTATTTTTTATGGAAACAGCAGTTAGTACAATATTTTTGGAGGATAATATAACTATATATATATATATTTGGGCCATATATATATATATATATATATATATATATATATATATATATATATATTGCAAGTATTAAACCCCTTTTTACCCTTGAAGAAATTTTATTTCTTGTAATTCATTTTGAGAAAATTGATTAAATACACTTGTAAAGAGTATATGTTCAGTGGTGTTTATGCAAGCATTCTTTCTACCAACAAACCACCAACCATACACACAAAAATGACAACTTAAATTTCCAATAGGAAAGGAGTGGTTAAGTAAATTAAGTAGGTTAAATAAATAATTCCACAGTCCTGCTATGGGTATTATTCAGGTGTTAAAATAATGATGCATTTAGTTCATTTATAGTCAAAAAAATGTTTATGATTCTGTGGTTAGGTTTTAAATTAGAGTACAGTATGCTATATAATCTTACTTTTATAAGACAATTTCTATTACAAATTGTGTTAGTCTATGCATTTATTTAACTGTTTTAGGAATAAATATTGATCACCTATTATGTTCACCTGTTTTAAGAATAAATATCAATTATCTATTATGTTCCAGAACTGTTATAGACACTTGGGAAAACAACTTTCAAGCCTTATGAAGCTTACAATCAAGTAGGAGAGGAGGAAAAATACCCAAGTAAACTGAAAATGTGTGAATTCAGGTAGTAGTATTGTTATGAAGAAAGTCATAGCAGGGTAGGAGGGGAAAGTAACAGGGTGAGGTGGGTGTGGAATATTTTAGGTAAATGATCAGGAAAGAGCACTCTAAACAGGCACAAAGAATTTAAGCTAGGTCAATGTCAACTCTGGGAGAACATGCCCAAGACAGAGGGTGAGCCAAATAAGAGATCGACAAACCTCTTTATCAAACAAAAAATGATTTTGATTTTGCAATATTCTGCTGTTTTATCATTTGTTAAGAAATTTAATAAGGAAATGTAGAAAAGGGAACAGGTTACTGGTAGATCTTACGAATTTAAAACGTACAAATTTTAGAAAGTTCCCTCCTTTCAAAGGGGTGGAGAGATTGGGAAAAAATGTGGAGTGGAGTGGGAATGGTAGAAAACATGACTGAAGAGAATGAAGGGTTCAAATAGCATGGATCTTTGAAGGATATATGATAAGGTGTTTATAATTTATTCTATGTGATGAAACCCATTGGAGAGTTTTAAGCAGAGAAGTGATATGAAATTATTTGCAATTTATAAGATTGTTCTGGATACTACGTCAAGAATAGTCAGAGAGAAAGTCTGAGGCAAAACATATGTAACAGTCTACCTCCACCTAATGGGATTATGGGTGATGTATATTTTCCTTTTGACAATCAGTATGCTTTGAATTCTAGAAAAGAATATATACTATATTTAGAACTACGGAGAAAAATGTAAAGATTTCTGTGGTTGAGAACATCAAAATGTATCTCAACAAAAAAAAACTTATCTACTATAAACTTCAAGATCACACTTAAATATTTTCAATACAGACAGAATGTTAAATATGAAAATACAGGGAATGTAAAGTAGGGTACTTACTTAATATGCATAGTTTTTTTGTTTTTAAACATATGTTAAAGTTATGTACCTATATAAATGCAAGAAAATATACTGAATTTAGTTCTAAAATAAAATCATCAATTTAGTGAAAGCAAGACAAGCACCAAGTGTTTGATTTATGAGTGGATTGAGCGATAGAATTTGCATGTACAGACATCTCCCTTCTCCACAGGAATGCCCTCCAATACCCCCAGTGGATTCTTGCAACTACTATTAGTAGTAAACCCTTCATATTCTGTGTTTCATACATGCCTATAAGTTGAATTTATAAATCAGGCACAGTAAGAGATTAACAAAAGTAACTAATAATAAAATACAGCAATTATGAGAATACACATTTGACCTTGGAACAACAGAGGTTTGAACTGTGCAGGCTCACTTGTATATGTATTTTTCAATAAATACCACTAATGTATTTTTCAACTGTGGTTGAAATTACAGGTAATTGAAGTTACAGAAAGTAAAACCATGGATAAGGAGGGACTATTGTATTGATAATGCAGAATAAGCCAGGGGCTCCAGCCCTGGTTTTCAGTTTAAGAACAAGAATATTGTTATTGGCAGGAATTAAGAACACTTCCCTGATTTTGGAAAAAGTCTCTAAAAATTTCTTCTCACCAGAACAGACAGCTTTTGTCAAAGAAAAGGAACTGTACCACTGCCTTGTGATAAGACAGATTGGCACAACCAGGACAAATAAAAAATTTCTTTTATGTTTTGTGTATTACTTCCAATTCCTGTGAAGTTAGCATTTTCTTTATTAAATGCACATATGCTTTAATATTGGAATTATTATGTAGGTTACTTAGTTGTTAAATTATTTCATAAATGAGAGCTTCTCTTACCACTATCACCTTGACAACCTAGATCACATCCGCTTTTTAGTTTTCATTATAGTACATTGTAACTTGTTGTGTATTGCTATTCTTCAGTATATATTATTGCTTCAGTACATTTAGAGTATAAAAAGTCTTTATTCCCAGCACAGCACCTAGAAAATACCTTTGAATGAATAAAATATAACTTTATCTTTAAATATCTTTTTAAAAAACTACCATTCAAGAAAATTGTATCATACTTAACTTCTGGTTTTAAATACTGCCCAGTTTGCAATCCACACCCTCACCAATATAAAATTGCCCCAGTTTGAAAAGCATTGAATTTGTATAGGAAAGCAAAGCCAATAACCCCATCATCAGCTGTTATGACTTTGGAATAGATTGTAGGTAAAAGGGGACTAAATGGTGATGGAAGGAGACTAGACTTGGGATGGCAAACACACAATACAATATGTAAATGATGTAGAATTGTACAACTGAAAACTACATAATTTTATTAACTAATGTCACCCAAATAAGTTCAATAAAAAAGAAATATATTATAAATCCTACAAAGAAATGCAGTCTAATCAGTAAAAAAAAATAATAATAATATATACATCCAAGAATTAGTAAAAGGTTCCATTAAAGATAAGGCATTAGCTTTCTAAAACAGCAATTGTACATAGCTGGATAGAGAGTGCATAGATGAATCCTATCTAATAAAAGAGTAATATGCAAATTGACCATACATCTGCTACACCCACCAGCCATGCTCACCAGCCATGCCCACTAGCCAATCAGAGAAAGTGTGCAAATTAACCCAAAAAAGATGGCTACAGCCACAGAGAGAGCAGGAGAGAGTCTTGGGTTGCTTCTGGCGATAGAGGAAGCCAACCTTTCCACAAACCCTGATGGACCAGGCCTCTGCTTAAGGCAACAAAGTTTCAATGGCTGTGCCAGCAGAAGGCTTGGCTCCACTCCAGGCTACAAATTTCAATTGTAGAAGATAGATAAATGCCAGATACCAGTGCAGTCTGCAAACCACCACAGGCCCCTTGCCCAGGCAACCCCGTGCCCCAAGGGGACCCCTACCCTGATCCAGGACACCCTTCAGGGCAAAACAGCTGGCCTTCACCCATGTACCAGGCCTCTATCCTATCTAATAAAAGAGTAGTATGCAGATTGACCATCACTCCAACACACAAGATGACGGCCACCATGTGGACACAAGATGGCCACCACAAGATGGTCAGCAGGGGAGGGCAGTTAGAAGGGTCCAGGCCTGCAAGGGAGGGCAGTTGGGGGTGATCAAGTCTGCAGGGGATGGCAATTGCAGGGGGACTGGGCCTGTAGGGAAGGGCAGTTGGGAGGACCCAGGCCTGCAGGGGTGGGAAGTTAGGGGTAAACAGGCTGGCAGGGGAACAGTTAGGTATCAGTCAGGTTGGCAGGCAGAAGAGGCAGGGGAGTGGTTAGGGGCAAGCAGGAAGGCAGGCAGGTGAGCAGTCGAGAGCCAGCAGTCCTGGATTGGGCCTAAATGGGCAGTCAGACATCCCTCAAGGGGTCCCAGATTGGAGACAGAGCAGGCTGGGCTGAAGGACACCCCCCATGCATGAATATTGTGCACTGGGCCTCTAGTAATGTAGTAATTGCCATGTGCCAAGTACCAAGTTTATTAGGTACTATGCTAAGTAGTTTATCTCATCTACAATTCACTATAAGCCATCGTGATTTTCAACTCCATTTATAACTCTGGAACCTGAGATTAGAACTGAGGGATTTTCCCAGGACATATCACCAGGAAGTTGTAGGGTTAACATCCAAACAAAGGTTCTTCTATCCCATGCCCAAGAGCTTAGCCTCCAACTTTACACTGCCTCTGTATAAATCCTGTCCTGAAATGTATGCTCAGAGCAAAGAGGGAGTTTCGAATGACTGCAGGTGTAGTATTCAATGCCTTTGATTTTCTGCTTGCTTTGATGAAGACAGTAACACACAGAGAGCCACTGCAGATCTTTTGAAAAAGAGCATCATAACACCTGTTCCAACCACCTCTGCAAAAAGGATGCTAGAGAGCTCTCAGCCCAGTCCCTGCTGGTGGAGTTCCTGCCATTGCTTTAAATTGTATGACAGGTTGGACAAAAAGGAGCCTAAACTTGTTCTTGATTGATCTACTTAAAACTTACTTCTGGGAACATGAATGAAATGATATGTTCAACCATTTAATTTATGCTGAAACTTTCATAAGTCATAGAAGTGAGCTAAGAATTTGGCATAATATCAAAGAACAGTGGTTTACTCTCTAACTTTGTGATTAATGCCTTCTCTCTTTGGAGTGATTTTATTCTTTAGAGTAATAACAATGAGGCCACTGCTGCTGCTGCTGTTGATGATGGTGATAGCTAAAATTTATTGTACATTTACTAATGCCGGATGCTCTGCTGGTACTTCACATGCATTTTTCATATTGTCCTCACCATCCTTTGATATAGGCACAATGTTTTCTTTCTTGTTTTGTTTTATTTTTTAATCATTTATAAGTTGCAAACCAGTTTTGACATATTCTATACCATTCAAAGATGAATACAGCATGATCCTCAAGGCATTCACTGCCTGAAAAGTAGGCAGGAACATGAACTATTGGCTGAGTCCAATGTGGTTGGAGGGTTGAGTTACTGGCCATAATGTTCCCTCAGTTTTAACTCTGCCATTCTTCACTACTGCAGAGTAGGCATCCAAAAGTTAAGCCCTTATCCCTTCTCTGCTTGAGGCTGTGGTGCTTACTGGCATTTCAGCAGCTTGCTTCTGTCTTCTTCCATCTTGCACATCACTGCCAAAGTGATGATGATAGGTCATATCCATTGTAAATATACTAATGCCAGATTCTCTACTAGTGCTTCCCCAACCACCCCTATAATCAGACCTTCTCTTTGCTCACCAAATATGAATCTTTAGTGACTTACTATTCCTTTAAAAATTAAAATTAAAAAAAAATTAAAGTTCAAACTCCTTGCTTTTGAGAGCTCCTTTTTAGGATTTCTCAGGCTGCTGTCCACTGGGAGCCTTCTCTTCTGGCACAATGCAGGGCTTGCTGCTGGCCCATCACTTAGCTCATTTATGCCTCCTAAGGTAATGCAAGCCTCAAAGCATATATTGTCCATGCTGAGATGCCTGAGCTGAAGTGTAAGCTCTGAGAGCAGGGCCAGGTCATGTTCCTTATTTATTTTTCTTTTTTTTATTAATTTTTTATACATATCTCCCCATTGCCCCCTTCCCTCCCAGGCATACCCCAACCCCCCAGTGTCTATGTTCATTGGTTATGCTTACATGCATGCATACCAGTCCTTTGATTGATCTCTTATCTACCTCACCTAACTTTAATCTTCCTGCTATAATTTCACAGTCTGTTTGAAGCTTTACTGCCTCTGTATCTATCCTTTTGTTCATCAGTTTATAATGTTGTTTATTATCCAAAAATGAGTGAGATCATGTGATGCTTCTCCTTCATTGACTGGCTTATTTCACTAAGCATAAGGCTCTCCAGTTCCATCCAGGTTGCTGCAAATGGTAAGAATTCCTTATTTTTAATGGCAGCATAGAATTCCATTGTGTAGATGTACCCCGGTTTTCTGATCCACTCATCTGCTGACGGGCACCTAGGCTGTTGCCAAATTGTAGCTATTGTAAATTGTGCTGCTATGAACATAGGGGTGCATAAATCCTTTCTGATTGGTGTTTGTGATTTCGTAGGATAAATTCCTAAGAGTGGGATTATAGGGTCAAATGGGAGATCCATTTTTAGTTTTTTGAGGAAACTACATACTGTTCTCCACAGTGGCTGTACCAGTCTGTATTCTCACCAACAGTGCACAAGGGTTCCTTTTTCTTCGCATCCTCGGCAACATTTGTCATTTGTTGATTTGTTGATGATTGCCATTCTGACAGGTGTAAGATGGTATCTCATTGTCATTTTGATTTGCTTCTCTCGGATGATTAATGACTTTTAACATGTTTTCATGTGTCTCTTTGCCTTCCTTCTGTCATCTTTCAAAAAGGTTCTATTTAGGTCCGTTGCCCATTTTTTTTATTGGATCGTTCATCTTCCTTTTATTGAGTTGTATAAGTTGGCTGCAGATTTTGGATATTAAACATTTATCAGTGATAACATATGTAAATATGTTCTCCCATACAGTGATCTTTCTTGTTCTTTTGTTGATGTTTTCTTTTGCTGTGCAAAAGCTTTTTATTTTGATGTAGTCCATTTGTTCATTTTTTCTTTAGCTTCCATTGCCTTTGGAGCAGTATCAGTGAAGAAGTTCTTTCGGTATATATCTGAGATTTTGCTGCATGTGGATTCCTCTAGTATTTTTATGGTTTCCATTCCAATGTTTAAGTCCTGTATCCATTTGGAGTTTATGTTTGTATTTGGTATAAGTTGGTGGTCCAGTGTCATTTTTTTACATGTATCTGTCCAATTTTCCCAAAACAATTTATTGAAGAGGCTATCTTGGCTCCATTGAGTGTTCATGCCTCCTTTGTCAAATATTAGTTGAGCATAGTGGTTTGGGTGGATATCTGGGTTCTCTATTCTATTCCATTGGTCTATATGTCTGTTCTTGTGCCAGTACCAGGCTGTTTTGAGAACAGTTGCTTTGTAATATAGCTTGAAATCTGGTATGGAGATCCCACCTACTTTATTCTTCTTTCTCAAAATTGCTGTAGCTATTCGTGGTGTCTTTTTGTTCCAGATGAATCTATGAAGAGTTCTTTCTAGGTCTGTGAAATATGTCGTTGGTATTTTAATGGGTAGTGCCTTGAATCTGTAGATTGCTTTGGGGAGTACGGACATTTTAATGATGTTGATTCTCCCAATCCATGAGCATGGCATGCTCTTCCATCTGTTAACATCTTCCTCTATCTCTTTTTTCAGTGTCCCGTAGTTTTCTGCATATAGGTCTTTTACCTCTTTAGTTAGGTTTATGCCTAGGTATCTTAATTTTTTTGGTGCAATAATAAATGGGATTGCTTTTTTAGTTTCTCTTTCTGTAATTTCACTATTAGTGTATAGAAATGCCACAGACTTCTTAGCATTAAATTTGTATCCTGCTACATTGCCAAATTCATTAATTAAGTCAATTAGTTTTGGAATGGAGTCCTTTGGGTATTTTATGTACAATATCATGTCATCTGCAAATAAGGACAGCTTTACTTCTTCTTTTCCAATTTGGATGCCTTTTATTTCTTCTTCTTGTCTAATTGCAATGGCTAATACTTCCAGTACTATGTCGAACAGGAGAGGTGAGAGTGGGCATCCCTGTCTTGTTCCTGTTCTTAGGGGAAATGGTTTTAGTTTTTGCCCATTG